>PVJO010004825.1:0-104148 GCA_004026905.1 Hystrix cristata
ATCTGGGGAAACCAGCAGAGTGGGAAGAGATTACAAGAGGTGGAGCACATAGAGCAGCATTCAGGTGGCATCACTCACCATGATGGTGCAGTATTCGGACAGCAATTTAATTAAAAGACTTGGAAGTTGGCAGGGGTGAGAGGAGATGCAGGTGAGCCAGCAGCCACACGAGTCACTACGCATTCTGTGCACAGTCGCTGTATTAGGCAGGCTTCTGCGGAGCATGGGGCGAGGCTGCTAGCTGGAGACAAGTTTTACAAAACTCATGACTGAACGTGGGCATGAGACGCTGAGCACAACTGTCTCCCGTGGGGCCGAGAAAGGAAATTTGTTTAGCATGGAGGTGAGAGATTTGCACTTAGAATGGAAAAGAGTACCAGAATCCTCTGCCACAAAAACATACCATAGAAGAGCCATAGCTTGAGGGTCGTGCCCCCGAACCCTACAGACAGGTAGTGGCTTTGCTAGGCCTGGGTCCTCTACGAACAATGAAACCGCAAATACCATCAGATTAATTTGCTCTTGTGGTAATATGACACTACGACTACATTAGAACACTTTTCTAATGTTAGATGCTGTCTCCTCTCCTCTCCCCAGTGATACCCAGTGATATCTGAGGGGGAAAAAAGGAGAAAGAGAAATGATAGTTCGAATCAATTATTTTTTGTAGGAAAAAGAATACAGAATTATCACATGACTCAGGCATGGGAGTAGACTGCTCAATTTTTTTTTTCTTTTATGTGGTGGTTGTGGTGCTGGGGATTGAACTCAGGGGCTTCTCACTGAGGTGCATCCCCAGCTCTTTTTTGAGACAGGGTCTCTTTAAGTTGCTCAGGCTGGCCTTGAACTTGTGATCCTCCTGCCTCAGCTTCCCAGAGTGCTGGGATTATAAGCATGCACCACTACACTGGCTTGAATTAATTTTTTTTTTTTGTGTGCCAGGAATTGAACTCGGGGCCTTGCGCTTGCTAAGCAAGCACTCTAACCACTGAGCTAAATCCCCAGCTCTTGAATTAATTCTTAAATGAAAGCAAAAATAAAGGAAGACAGCCACCAACTCCTGCCAAAAATTCCACTGTTAACAGGACGATGCAAGCAAAGTGGGTAATGGAGGCAAGCACTGCCTTCTTATTTTCTGCATGGATAGTGTATCACATTACACACAGCCATGCGAGTGTATATGCATACATATTTAGGAGAGCTGGAGCAGCACAGGGAGTTTGGTAATAAGAACGCTTACTTGAAAACAAAAAGCACTACGAAAACTAAAAAGAAATCTGTCAGTGAAGTTGCTTTATATCTTTTCTTTCTCATTTTCTTTGCGCCTATAGTATCATTCTATTAAAAATGCATGAAAATGTGCAAATTCATAAAGGTATATTCTTAATAATAGTATGAAAGTAAGAGCCTAACAGTTTATATTCACATTAAGAATACTAAATGATCAAACAAGGTCACTTGAAAGTCCTTCTAGTGAGCAAGAAACTATTGTTTAGATGCCACGATTCATTGGTAAATGATGATCCCAAATAACTGCATGAGATTCTCTGGAAATTTACATGGTCTTTTTGAGACAGGGTCTCGCTATGTAGTCTAGGCTGCCTTGAATTAACTGTGTAGCTCAGGCTGGTTTCCAACTCACAGTAATCCTCCTGCCTCAGCCTCCTGAGTGCTGAGATTACAGGTGTGTGCCACCACACCCAGATTACATAATCATGTATATAAATGCAGCAGATTTTTAGAGATAAACACAGAGTGTTACTGTTTCCTTAATAACACTATACATTTAACTCTGAGTGCCAGACACGAAGGATTTCTGGAATGACATTTATTAGCAAAATTTGACAGAATTCAAGTAAGCATGCCAGGCTGGGAGCAGAAAAGAGTTAACAAAACTCTTATTTTTATTGATGGGAATGTCACTATTTTGTGCCTTTTGCTGGACAGTATACATAGCCCTGTATTATTACTTTATGAGTTCCTTGTCAGCAAACTAAAAGCATGTTCAACTATTTTGCTTCATTTTTAGATGTCCAGGATAAAAAGCATCTATTGTGGTATTTCAAATTTTATAAATATGTATTGTGTGTGTGTGTGGTTTACTTGGGAAAATATTCCCTCAGAATTCCTGTTCAATTATTGAAGTGTTTGCTTCACTTTTTGGTAAGAAACACCAAATGAAATTAACTGAATGATAATCTTGACCTGTTCTTGTAAGCATTTCCAAACCCAAATTGATTATTATGCCCATGATAGTTTAAGGCTGCGTAGGTTTGGAGAAGCTGGGGCTGTAAGTCCTTGGAAGAAAGTCCTGGCAATGAAAGCCGATATGCCCAGGAAGATCAGTTTAGGTACTGAGATGATGCAGCCAGGAGAGAAAGTTAAGGCATCATGATGTACCAAAGCCAATTAGTTGAGGGCATTATTGTCAGGAGGATGCGGATTCCTTGTCATTTGTCCTCTATTTGCTATGTATGGAATTTTCTCTAGCTATCCTTAAAAACAGAATCATCAATGTCTCATTAAGTAGAGAAAGTTGAGTCTGCCCAAGAATCAACCTTTTAAGTTTCCCTTCCCACACTAGTATAAAAACACAGAATAAACTACAGGCATTGCTCAATAGACCTGGTTAAGATGAGAATGAATTAAAATATAACAACATACTGTAATTCCTAACACAAACAATGGCTAGGCAGGAGATCTGATATTACTTTAAGATATTAAGGGGCCAGCTGAAGCAAGATGATAAATATAAATCTTTTTCATAAATCAAACAATAAACCCATAAATTCTCAATATAAATTAAGGAGGGTCTGCTCTGATGAAATTGAAAATATCTCCTCCATATGTGCAGTTTTAAGCTTTATAACATTTAAAGAAAATGTTCTAAAAGACAAAGTTGGCATGTAAAAAGCACAGGGTAAGGAATCAGCAATGATCACAGCAAAACAATTCTAGAAGGCATCTTAATTTTCATATGGCTCATTTGCATTTGAAACACTGAGAATTCCTATCTTGCTTGTACAAAAATATGTACATATTAAGTTACTTCACACTTGAAAGAACATTTTCCTAAATGTTTGGAAGATGATCAAATTTTAACTGGAGGACTTGTTTTCTTCCGTCAGGTGTGGGGGAGATGTGGCTTCCTGGTATGAGAGGCAACAGTTGATTCTAATAGCAGAACAAGACAAAAATAAGAAAATAAATTGAAAACAATTCTTATAGGTATAGTTTGAGTTAAAAGTGGTAAAAAGGATACACACAGTTCAGAGATGTCAAGGGGCATCAATTTAAAAATTATGCTTGGTTATCGTTCCAAAAATTGTGATCCTCTGATACTTGAAAATTAAGTTCCATAAGTTATCTTATGATTCTCATGGATATACTATTGTTTATCTCAGTATACTTATTTGTGAGTATCCAGTCAATGTTTAAAAGACAGATCTCCACCAGCTATTAAACAGTAATTCCAGGAGGCAATATTCTACCCATCTCAAGTTTTTAAAAGCTAGGATAGTTGTGGAACAGCAAAGCCTTCAGATCTTTTCCCTATCACCTGCAGACACTATTTAGTCTTAGGAAGTTGATGCTCATATACTCAGATTAAGAAGCTGGGCTCTAGGTAGAGACTTGAACTCACAAAGTAAAGCCACACTGAATGAGCAGATCTTTCTGTAATTTTTAGTTTCTTTCCTGATATGGTAAAATTTCTAGGAATGTCCTCAGAAAGAAAAGTAAAAACTTTTCTGAAAGACATCTTTGTCCTTCTCTTGGCCTTGACCTCTGGGGAGGACTTCTTTGGCAGAGGGCACTGACTGGGCGTGATCCCAGGACGGGCCTGTGCACCCTCCCTGTGCAAGTGGACAGGGTGCATTTATACACAGAACATGACAGCATCTTTGTAAATGAGATTATCTGGTGTGTTCTGCGCTTTGTGTGTCTTTTCCTTCTGTTGTCCCTGGGGCTTTGCAAGGCCCTCTGAAAAGTCTCTGGGTGGCCCTGCTGGGCCCTGGAGCCTTAAAGCCTTAAAGGGACAGCAGCTTCTTCAGTGCCCTCAAGGCCAGTGCCATGGCAGATCCTCAGGAAGAGAATGAATCAGAGGGACCAAGAGGCAGGGTGGGGCAGTGACACTCTTGTCCTTCCCAGGCCAATGGTGGAGAATCAGTGAGATGGTTTTAAGGGGGCAAAGATCTTTTACATACAATTCACACTGTATTTTCAGATTGTTGCCACAAAATTATTTAAACAAACTTGATTCATAAAAGATTAAAAGTGAAAGATAAAATGGTCTGTGTAATAATACTTTGGATATGCAGAGATTTGGGATACAAAAATAATTTAACATTTCATTTTATGGGTTAGTTTGATCTTTGTCTCTCAACAAATTTCTATTTTAACCCTTAAGGGATCAGAAGAAAAAGACAGCTTTTCTCCTTTATGGAAGATGTGCTAATGAGAAGATAAATGACTAAAAATTAGATCAAAGGTGAAGATTAAGGGAGCACAAACTGTGACAACTGTCAGCTTCTGATAAATTGAAAATTACCATCTTAATTTATTAATAGACAATGCTCACCTATTTATAGACTTGGATAATATTTATTAAGAGCCTTCTATAAGTCAGCTATTGTTTTTGGTGCTGGGGTTTTACAAGGTGAGGGAAAAACAAAAGAAAACAAACCTACTTCCATAAAGTTTATGTTTTCACTTCAGTTTCCTGAAACCAAGTGAAGGACGGTCACTTAACAACTGTAGGATTAATGCTTGTCACGAGAGTCACCATTTTGTTCCACAGTATTAGCCCATTTTAAGACAAGCTCATGTTCCCAGCTATTTGCTTTCTTCCTTTGTAACTAGCAGGGTTTACTCTTAGTTTTGAGGAAAAGCCTAGGAAAGGCAAACTTAGCTGCTTGCATGTGTGGAAAGAGAAGTCCAGTCCCTTTTGTTGTGCATCTAGAGGCTACAGAAAGGAACTGGGATTCCGTTGCAATGGTGGTAAAACTTTATCCTGTAGTAATCAGGGATTTTACTCTATGAAATTAGGTACTGATTTGATTGAAGTGGACGCTGGGCACAGTGGTGCACACCTGTAGTCCTAGCTACTTAGGAGTCTGAGGCAGGAGGATCACTTGAACCCAGGAGTTGGAAATCAGCCTGGGAAACATAGCAAGATCTTGCCTCCAAAAAAAACTTGGAGAAAGATTTCCATAGTTCTAGGTTTTATTACATCAATCACTGGTATATATTAAGATAAATAAATACACCTCAACCAGAAAAAAGGTGTTGGTGTCTACCTAGTCTCACTCTGAAAGGCAGAACAGCGGGAAGAAAAGTATGGCACTTTAACTTTTGTACAGAGGTACCTGCTGACGCCTTCTGCGTTTTCCCTCATTGCGTGCTTTTCTTTTCACTTGATCCTCTCGAAAAGAATCAAAGTAGGGACTCTCCAGGAGTTGAGCGCAGGTTAATCTGTCATCTGGGTTCATCTTCAGACAGCCCTTTGGAAGAAGAGAAAAGCAAAACAGCTTAGGAGAAGGGCTTATTTTGTTACTGTGCCCCATAATTCTGACTAACTTGACAGAGTACATCAAGTGTGTCTACTATCAAGTACTCAGAGCATGCAACTGGCTTCTGCTGCTGCTTCAGTCTTTCGAGGGTGGGCTGTGTGGACACTCACTGTCCCTGGGAGGGGCCGCCCGAGTGTCAGGTGCTCCCATCATAACTTTCATCACGGGTGGTAGTAAACCATCTACAGGAGTCTTCAGAGTGCTGCCCCTGAACCAGCAGCACCGGCGCACCTGGGTTTTGTGTGTGCTGGTTTTGAGATGCAAATTCCAGGGTCCCACTCAACACCTGCCCCGTCAGGAGCAGGAGGACTGAGCCCAGCAATCAGTCTTTAACAGGCCCTTGAGTGATTCTGACTGCCTAATGCTCACGTCTGGGGACACCTGTTTAAGGAGATGGTGAGGAAGTGTGAACCTCAGATATGAGAAAGAACCTAAAATGGGGAGGAAGGGAATATATATTCATATGAGAGTAACTTGAGGCCAAAGGCAAAAGGTGGCATTATGATCTTTTATATTCCAGGCCATCAGCAGCTTCTGGATCTGTCTGAGAGTGGGAAGCACAGTGAGACGGAGGACTAGTGGCAGTCCTGACACAAAGAGGTTTCTCCAAGAAGCCCTGATACTCTGCCAGATAATAAAGCTTTCATTGGTACAGACAGATTACAATCCATAAAGAACTGGAGCAGCGTCATGACATCCAGGAACAGAGGACCTGAAATTACTGGCCTTCTGTCTATAAGAAACACAGCTGTCCCGCATCAGACTTCGTCCTGAGGTATTCAGGTGTGCAGTCGGCTGCACCACCGAGGCTGCCCCAGCCAATGGGGAACTGGTCTGGCACTTCACACTTGCCACTCTCTTCTACTTTGACTCCCGCAGAGAAACCATAATTAAATCCTATCAGTTCTACTTTCAAATATAACTTGAATTCATTCATGTTCTTCTGTGAGCTTTCTGTCTATTGAAATCTAGCCTATCATTAAATGCTGATGATTTTTTTTTAAATTTCAAAGGGCATTTTTAGATAAGAGGTGGCTAATACTGAGCTGCTCTTTGGGAGCTGGGGTGGAACAATGTCCTTCTTGACTAATTTTGGGACCACTGACATTGATTGGGTGGCGTGGGTGCTTCTGAGTCCATGTCTGCCTGGGTTACTCTCTCTCTCTCTCTAATTGAGAAGCTGAGGAGCTCCCAGGGGTGCTCCTTGATAGATGTGGTCCCAATCTGGAAAAGGTCCTGAAGATGGGACATCAGAAATTGGAACTGCAAAGTCCAAATCAGGATCCTTTTCTTGAAAAAAAAAAAGTTGATCCTTTAAAGCCCTCTAATACCATTTCTAGTTATCTACAGTCTTCTTAGTGATCAGACTAAAGTCGCAGTGTGCCAAGAGAGTCGCAGTCAGGGAGACAAATAATAAAGACTGTGTGCATGGTCTTGTTTTAAACTCAATGAAAGGAACACAAAGACCCTGCCATAGATTGATTGCCTGCTGCATGGCACCACCATCCTCAATACTGTCACTGGCCCACACTTCACCCGTACAGGTTATGACCTGGTCCCACGCGCTAACTACCTGTTATGTTAGACGGCATTTATTTGTTGTTAAATATGTCTCAATTGTTACTAATTAAAGAGGATCTTTTCTCATTTAACATGGGCAGGAATCTAGGAGATAGGATGCAGCTATGGAATAGCAGAATCCTTGATCACAGACAATTCTTAGATCTGTGGCCAATACTTACGGGTCTAATCAAAGAGTTGAGTAACAAATCTAGTTTCATCTAGAATACTGACCACTCAGGGTGCTTCACTTTTGGGGAGGCAGAGAGGGGACTTGTCCCGTACCTTAGAGTTTTTTGCATTGCAGTTTCTTCAGGGAGTTTTCAGGTTTATTTGTGGATCAACCACAGGTACCTCTGCTTCTGGCTTCCACCTGGGACTGGGTAGGGCTAGCAGTGTTTGACCCTCTTCTCTGGTTGGAGGGTGTTCTAAATTGCTGGTGGGTCAGAACAATGTGTCAAGAACAAGGGCAGGAAGGAGGGTGTCTACTATAGGGTAGGTCCTGTGGCACGCTGAGTGAAGCCAGGTAAGAGCAGTAAGACACGGTACATGTTAGCTGAGGGCAGGTGGGCCAGTGGTCAGAACATTGGTGATAGCAGTCTGACAGCACAGAAGTATCAGGCTCTGAATCTCAGTAGGACTTAGTCTGAAGCAATCTAGCACCCTGGATAGCACCATGACAGTGACCAGCACCTAGCACAGATGCTCATCTACAAAGTTGACCTCTGGGTCATCCAAATGACCCCACTGCCTACATCAGATGAGTCTCAAACTGAGTTCATAATCATCTAAGGGGATGCTTAAATACAAACTCTAAGGTTCTGCTCATGGAGAGTCTTCTATGAAACTAAGGCTAGGCACTGAAATCTGTATTTTTAAAAAGCTCCCAGGTCATTCTGATGAGTAGGCCGATTTGGAAATCACAGCTATATATGGAAATTAACTGACTGATACCTTATCTGGCATCCTCATATCCATCCTGTAGAGGACTTTCAATGGTTGGAAGGGTCACAACTTTTTGTGTGGCCTCTGTTTGTCCTTTCTTTGACTCTCCATCTTGGAGCCTAGTATACAGAATAGTGTTGGTGTCTGCATACCTCTTATTTTGTCTGCTGTTCTACTAATTCTGGTGGATATGTTAGAACAGTTACTTTTTAAACCACTGATGTTACTTTAGCTGTAATTATTTTATAGTTCCTTATCATTTTTAGTGACTATTTTGGCATTATTTGTCCTGCTGTCCACCCCTCCCAGAATTACCAGTTTCAAATATTACAGTTTGCATTCGGTAAGTTATAATAAATCCTTAAGTACCTTCATGAAATTCAAAGCCTCAGGATGAGTGTCTGAGAACTTTTCCTCAAGAGTTTCCTAGAAAACAAAGAATTTCAATGTTACACAACAATGACATAAGATCTTTTTTAATATATCGACAGCAGCACTTTGACAAATACGCCTCAATATGTTAGAGAATTCCTTTTAAAGTTTTTTATGTTTTTACACAGTTGTATACACTATAGTGTCAGTGCCTGAAACACATAAACTGGAATTATTTTCTTAATTTCAAGATGTCTTGCAATTGATGCCAATAACTCTGGATGCTTCATATAAATTTCTATCTGAAATCCTACCACAGGGCTATGTAATATCTGTGCTTAATCTATTTACAAAAATGCTTTGAGAATTCATGAAAATACCTTGAACTATATGTATATGAGCCCTATAAAAATCAACAGAATGATAAACATAAAATTCAGAATAGTGGGGAGAGATGGACATGGGAAAACTTCAATAGTAATATTCTACTTCTTTCACTGAACAGCAGAATCATGTGAGTTTGTTGTATCTTGTTCTCTTTTTTCTTTAACCTTTTTTTATCTTGGAAAAAATTTAAACATTGTACAAAAACAGAATAACAGGGATTTCATATACCAGTCATCTGGCTTCAGCAATTACCAAATCATAAACAATCTTCTTTTATGTATAAATATATTGCTTATCACCTATTCACCACCTGAATTATTTGGAAGCAAATTGCAGACATCATATCATTTTAATTTTCTTTGGTAACTATTTCAATATAAATACTTAAAATCAAAGGTATCTTTTAAGATAGACATTGTGGTAGATGCCTATAATCCCAGTAATCTGTGAGGCAAAGGCAAGAAGATCACAAATTCAAGCCCAATGTGGGCAATTTAGTGACACAACAAGCCCCTGTCTTAAAAAGTAAAAAGAGCTGTGGATGTAACTCAGTGAAAAGGACCTGGGTTCAATCTCCAGTGCCACCAAAAGTAAAAAGAGGTATCTTATAAATAAATCATCAAAATACCATTTATTATATCTAGGAATTTTTTTTTACATCTAGGAATTTTTAAGACTTAATGAATACTTTATTTCCCTTAACTCTCTAGTTGGTGTATAGATTTCTTTAGTTACTTCCTAATTTCTAATTTGAGTCAAATTAGGTTCATTTAGAATGATTAGCTGATAGGTCTGTGAAGTCTCACAAGGATTGTAAACATTATATACCATAAACATGTACTAATAAAAATAATAAAAAATAAGTATCTTGTTATTTACACACATTACATATATATTCTTTCATAAACTTGAACTTTGTTAACTCAATCTTTAACCTTACACTGTTAAAGATTTTAAGAAATATAATAAGAAATCCACTATTTAAATTAAGGTATTATATTAAATAATCAACTTAAAATAGCGACCAGAGATGGCTGGGAGCATTTAAACTCCGGATTGTTCACATGATCCGTAAATCATGATGTGGCTTTGCAAACCTTTTCCCATCCCCGTGCTGCTCAGGCTCTGACACAGCTGCCCTGTGGACGTGTGCCTCTCTTGATGGTCCTTCCCTTCCCTATGCCGGTCCTAGACCACATGCAATTTGAAAGATGCCAGCCTAAACTCAGGTAACACAGAATTCTGATGTCTACAGAGGTTAAGAGAATCAAGGGCCATCAGCACATGCCAGTTAAAGGGAAAGACCACAGCAAGAACACAGAGATGACCACTGACTTGGGTTTAATGAGTACAATGAGCATCATTTTTGTAGACCGTCTATGGGGGAAATGAAAGTTATAAAACAATTTTTTTAATCAATTTGAGCTTTGCTTCATAAACTGAAAATCAAGATAATGTATATTTTCAAAATAAAGACTTCTGTAATCATGAGAAATAATTGTTTCAGGGAAAGTTTAGTCTTTTTTTTTTTCTTTTGGTGCTGGGAATCAAACTCAGGGCCTTGTACTTGCTAGGCAAGTGCTCCACCACTTGAGCTAAATCCCCAACCTCAACCCCATTCCCCTCAGGGAATGGTAACCTTAGTGTTTTGACCAAAAGGATCAGGTACTAAATATGTAAGGTACTAAATATACTTTCAATTTAAATTTAACACTAATCTTTGAATAGATAGGGCAGATAAACTTTTAAAGCAGGTTCTGGCTGACTTCTGTGGATTTTTTTCTCACTATGTTTCCCAGGTTGGTCTTAAACTCCTTGGCTCAACCGAACCTCTCTTCTCAGCCTGCTGAGTAGCTGGGACTATGGGAGCATCCCATGGTGCTTGTCTTACCCATTTTTATTTTTATTTTTTTCTTACCCATTTTTAATATAGTTTCTTTGATCTGTGTTAGTATTTCATATGGAAGACAGAAGCCAAAAGGACAAATATTAAAAAGAAACAATAATCCCTTTAAAGAAAATAGCAACACAAATAATAAAATGCCCAAAACAGAGCAATTTACCATGTCTTCAGGTTCAGGTATACTGATGCCATGGAAAAACTGGTTACTTTTAAAGATAGATTGATGTCTTGGGATTAGTTTTCCTGTAAAATATAAACCACATAGTTCATGATAAATTTGGTAGAAAGTCAGGAAGTGTATACGTGTTAGCTTCTCAGGCCCGGACATGAAGGAAACGTGCCTTGCTGGTCGGAGGAACGGGAACCCACAAGAGTATGTCTGTTCAGGTAAGGCCAACTTTCCCATATGATGCTTTTTGCTACCCATTCAGCCTCCACCAAAAGACAAGGTGAGAAAACGGTGCTGATGGCCTTACACACATTATTTATTTAATCTCACAACAATCTTGTAACGTACTGCTATTTTTAATCTCTACTCTACCAGTGAAGCAAATGTGGCTCAGAGAGGTTAGAAGCTTGTCTAAGGTCACATGGCAATTAAATGATAGACATGGGATTCAGACTCAGGTCTATATACTGTCTACCTAAGGTATTTAGGAAATCAATCCAACAAAAAATGCACACTTAGGTATGGCCAGTAGTGATACTCTACCCCATGTTTTCATGATGCGGAACTTTCTAGGAGAATGTGTTGGAAACAACGGGGAGCTGTCTAGAGGAATTAATCCACAGCCATCGTTTGTGCAGAAGTATCACTTCCTTCACATCAGGTTGCTAGAGTGAAGCTGCCGCTAACATTTGGGTTATATTCTCTTCTGACCAGGTGGAGCTGGACAACAATGACTAAGGATGCTGACACACAATGAAAGCTCATCGAAGACACCCCCAAAGCTCCATTCCTACCCCACACGTAATAGGATGCATAACTTAGGGCAATCGTTGAGGCTCCGTGAGTCTCAGTTTCCTCACTTACAAAATAGGCACAACGAAAAATGATATAACTTCCTCAAGTTTTTCTTAAGTTTGGGAGAGATAATGTGTGTGAAAGTAATTTATAAATTCTTGAGTACTAGTCAAATGATGCATGTTAATATTATTTTAAACTCTAGAAGTCACTTTGATCAGGAAAAAAAATCAGACTCTTAAGCTCCAGAGCAGGGGTTTGCAAACTAAGGCCCTCAGGCCAAATCTGGTCTAGTGTCTATTTTTGTACAGCCTAAGACCTGAGAATAGATTTTACATTTTCAAATGAGTTGAAAAAAATCAAAATAAAATTTTGTTCCATGCAAAAACCATAAAAATTCACTGGTATATTGTGTATGGCTGTTTTTGCCCTATAAGAGCAGGGTTGGTAAGTTGCAATGGAGACCATATAGCCTACAAAACTCAAAATACGTATCATCTAGCATTTCATAGCAAATGTTGGCTGATCCTTGCTTCAGCGCAAATGGGGGCACCTCTCCTAGAGTGGACAGAAATTGCATATGATCAAGTTTCTCTCAGGTTAAACTCTAGGCTGCAGACTCATATCTATTTCATCCTGCTGTGCAGGTAAATGTATATTTTATTCCATGGCTAAGTGACTTTTCTTGGAATGGCATCTGAAAACTCACTAACAAGAATACAGATCTACGTTTTGAGAAAGGACTGGGCTTGGGCTATAACCCAGAACCCAGAACCACCACCCTGAGTAGAACTTTGGAGAAGCAATAAAGCTCTTGTTTTTGTTACAATGACATATTACTATTACAACACGCCGGCAACTGTGAGCCATAAAATGCAATTCATACCCAGTGTTCTGATTATCAGGTAAAGTTGGTCCATATCTGATTTTCCAGGCCAGAGTGGCTGGCCTGTCAGGAGCTCAGCAAAAACGCAGCCAGCAGCCCAGACGTCGACTGAAGAACCATACTGTGTGTCTCCCACGAGAAGCTCAGGGGCTCGGTACCACCTGGTGGCGACGTAATCAGTGTAGGCATCTCCGGGAACTGTGAAGGCATCAAGCAGGTCTGGTGAGTCACAGTCTCCCAAGATGTGAACTGTGGCCCACTCCTGAGAGCAGGTCAGACATTCAGGCCGGCCTCTCCACCTCCCAGAGGGGTGGGCCTGCTGACAGTCGAGGAAGGGAGGCACTACTTGTTACACTAAGCTCACACTGAGACAATAAGTTCAACTTTCACAAGCACCTGAGTTACTTGTTGTCTCTATTATTCCAGAGAGGGGAAAATAAAAATTACTCTTTGTTTCTATATTATTATCAGCCTGGTGTTTGTTGTTGGTTAAATTTTGTCTCCCCTAAAAGACAGGTTTGAAGGAAGGCACTTGGAAGGATGTTCTTATTTGAAAAGAGGAAGGGGTCGTACTAGATTAGGGCAGATCCTAAATTCAGTGATGAGTGTCCTTACAAGAAGGCCATATAGGGACACAGAGACACACACGGAGAACTTGAGTCAGAGGCAGATACTGGAGTGATGCAGCTGCAAGCCCAGGAGCACTTACAACCATCAGCAGGAGGGAGGCTTGGAAGGATCCTCCCCTGTGACCCTCAGAAGGGTCAGAGCCCTCCTAACACCTTCATTGTGAGTTTCTGGCCTCTAGGACTATGAAAGAAGAAACTTCTTTTGTTTTAAGCCACACAGTTGTGACAGTTTATTATGGCAGCCCTAGGAAACTAATGCAGTGCTGGCCAATTGCACGAAACTGATTTTTCTATCCAAATTTGTTATGTAGAGCCCCTTGCGACAAAAATCTCAGTTTGACTCCTTGTGAGTCACACGTAGTGTGTGATAGGCATATGACAGAGAGCTGGATGCAATGTTACAGGGTAGCCCTGCCCTAGTGCCCCAGGTGTAGACGACCTGGGGCTGGGACCTGCCTCCCAAGGGGGTGGAAGCCAACCCACAATTGCCACATGACCTAGAAGGACCAGGAACCCCAATTTTCTCCTTTGAGGCTGAAGACAGATGGATAAGACGATCCCATGAACTTTTAACAGGCAAGAGTCACCTATGAGTCCGTAGATGAAGTCTACAAATGCACAGAGGAAGAAGAGTTGGGAAGCCGGCTTGGCTTGCAGAGATGAGGTGCCGGGCAACCCTCCTTAGCAGAGGCCTTAGGGAGCCAGCCTGTGACCGCCTGAAAGACACCTCAGAGCCCCAGGGCCTGCGGCCCTCCCTGCAGAACAGCCCTTGCAGTGTGAAAAGAAAATGGTCTTTATCTACTTACTGCTCTTTCATCAAAAGATAAACTGCTAATTTTAGGTGATAAAAATTGATAAACTTCTTTAAGTGATAGAAATTAATAAGCACTATTTAGGAGACGTGGAAATGGGGAATAAGAAAGAAAATATCAACCACCGACAACTCTCTCTACTCATAGGTTAAATCAGCTGTTAGACATTTGGGAAACATTTTCTAAGTCATATACAGTCATTGCAGATAATACAATAAATGGAAAAAGGGAAAATAGAGTCAAGTTTTACCGCTCAAATATACTATGTGTTAATTTTTTGGTGGATTTCATATAAATCATATTCTTTTTTTCAGTTTTTATTTTTTATTTAGTATATGTTTGCACTACAAAAGAATTACATTTCTTGTGGGGTGCTGGTACATGTAATATATCTCAATTATTTTTTGAGTACTTTTGATTATTCCTACTCTCTCTCTATATATAATATAAATAAATCTAATTTTATATACTAATATTTCCATTTAATTCTATATATTTACCATGTTATGATAAACTCTCCCTGAACTTGAGTTTAATGGCTGCCTGATGATTTACCAAGTATATATGCCATAATTTACTTTTTTTTTTTGGGTGCTGGGGATTGAACTCCAGGCCTTGTGCTTGCTAGGCAAGCACTCTGCCACTGAGCTAAATCCCCAACCTGTATAATTTACTTTTATCTTCCCCAAATTTTCTGATATTTTGCCATTATAAACATCACCAAAGCTCTGCCCACAACTTTTTCTGTATAATACGGATTATTTCTTTAGAATGTGTTTCTATAGTGGAATTACTAGATCTAGAGGTATGAATATCATTTAGAAAATTATAAAAGTAATTCATGTTCTTTGTAGAAAACTTGAAAAATGTAAAAAGCATAAAGAAGAAAACAAAAATCTCTTACCACTTGGAGAGAAACCGGGGTAATGTTTTTGTGCATTTCCTCTCTTTCTGGTGTTACTGCATACCTAAAGTCACATGTGGTTGGGACCAATCTGTCTGAGTGCAATTTTGTCTTCCTTTTCAGTTAGCCCCATATTGTGCGAGTTGAAGCATTTTCTTGGATCATTAAAATTCCTTAAAAATAAACAACTTAATGTGTGGTATTAAATCAGGTAAGTTCTTTAGCCATTTCCTGATTTCTAAAAAGTTAAGTTCCCTTGAAATTTTTCTTGGTAATAATTAGTTTTACAATGAGTATTGTGTTGTTTTGGCAGGTGGTATCTCAGGCTACGAGAGACTCCTAAAAGTGGAATTAAGGTTCAAAGGGCAGTTTGAAAAGTTTTTGGTACATAGCAACATACTGCTTTCCCAAGGATTTGTTCCAAACCGTGTTCCCACTAAAAACAATATTGTGTGCTCTGAGCAGTTATTGTTTGAAAAATCTTGGCCAACTTCATTAGTGAAAAGTAGTATTTCAATGTGCATTTCTTTGATATCAGTGTGAAGGAAGATTACTTCGTGTTTATTAGCCCCCTTCTGTGAATTGTCTGTTACTATCTTGTTAATTTTTCTACTTAGAGCTTTAGTATTTTTAGTATTTTTCTTATCAATTTATATAAGCTTTTATATCAATTTATTAATGAGCAATCTTAAAATATTCTTTCCCTTGAATTCTTGCTTTAAAAATCTTAGCCTGTTGTATGTTATCTACATACCTTGAACTTGTACATGTTATCTATACATCTGGAGCTTTAATTAGTTTAGTGGTGAAGTACACACACACCATTTTAATCAATTTGGGGGTACAGCTGAATTGCATTAAATACATTTACAATGTATGCAACCATCAGTACTATCTACATCCAGAACCTTTTCATCATTCTGGCTTAAAACTTTATACCCATTAAACAATAACACCCTATTCGCTTCCCCTTAGTTTCTCATACCCACTATTCTTTTTCCCATCTCCATGAATTTGACTATTATGGGTACTTCATATAAGAGAAATCATATAGTATGTCCTTTTTGTGTCTATCTTATTTCACCAACCATAGTTTTTTCAAGGTGCATCCATGTTGCAGCATGTATCAGCATGTGGTATGTGTGTGCACATGCGCACACATACGTGTGTTTAAAATTGTCATCTTACTGGGTGTGAAACTGTGGTTTTGATTTGTATTTCCCTAATGACTACTGATGTTGAGCATCTTTTCATGTACTTATTGGCCATTTTTATATCTTCTCTGAAGAAGTACATATTCAAGTCCTTTGCCCATTCTAAAATTATTTTTTTGTTGTTGGGTTTTAAGAGTTCTTTATACATTCTACTAATTCTATCAGATATAAAATAGCAAATATTTTCTCTTTTTTCATGAGTTGCCTTTTCACTGTTTATAGTATCCTTTGAACACAAAATTTTTAATTTTGATGAAGTCCAATTTATTTATCTTTTGTTGCTTGTGCTTTTGGTATCATATCTAAGAAATCATTATCAAATCTAATGTAAATATTCTCCCTTCCAAAGTTTTCTTCTAAGAGTTTTACAATTTTAGCTTTTACCTAAAGGTCAGTGGTTATTATTGTTATTGCCATTTATTTATTTAGTAATTCTGGGGAATAAGCCCAGGGTCTTGAGTACACTAGGCAAATACTTTACCACTGAACTACATCCCCAGCTCTGGTGATTCATTCTGAATAAAGATGCTTCACTCCTTTGCATGTGTATATCCAGTAGAAGCTTACATTTTTATGTCATTAAGTCTACTGAGCCAATGTTAGTATTACAGTGTCGCACATCATACTAATGCAACAATTTTCTTTGCCTTTCTATTGTAAATGACCAACCAGGACCCCAACAATGACCCAGACTAGTACTTACAACAGCTTGCGCTATAACCAGTGCCTGAGCTCATGTAATACTGGGGTGATTTTAGCCTATGTAAACAAGTTGGTAGCATCTTGTGCTACCCCTTGGTTTATAACAACCTATCAGAAACTATCATGATTAGGATTGCCACAGTGGGTTCACCATTCTGATACTTTGGGACATGTTTATGAAATCAAAACTTCTGAGATAGATGACTTGCTTAATGAGTTTAGGTCTGAAGTTTTTCACTAAGAGGATGACCATGTTTGCTACAGAAAGACTCATAAGGAAAGCAAGAATGTATATTCTTGAAATAATACATTTTTCCCTGTACAGTTGAGATCATGTTGTATATGTAAGTTTTAGTTTTCTTTTTCCATTTACCATGTCTTGAACATTTTTCAATGCCACTGAAAATGGTAAACATCACTTGTATGGCTACTGAGTATTTCATGATATAGATGTACTATTATGCAGCTTATAGCTCAACAGTTTTCTAGTATTCACCTATTTTGCCTTCTGGCCCATGACACAGGGACTACTTTAACATCAGGATTCCATTATTTTTACTGCAAAGCACAGCAACCTCAGAAAGACTTTATCTCTTCACCAACAATGCTTTCACATCCATTGTCAAGTCACTTATATGTGAGTCCCATCAGAATTCTCCTTATGTACACTCCCATACTGTAAAGTATTTGTTGCTAACTTGTTCTTGCCTCCTACAAAGTTCTAAATTCAGGGAGAAATAATTATTTGTCCCCTTTTCCTTTTGGTTTGTGTCTGGTATGATTTCCTTTTTCTAGCATTGTCTCTGAATACTCTCTCTTTAATTTTTAGTTGACTTTTCTAGTATTACTACCTCCATGAAGTATTTTTTTCAACTACTCTAGCCCATGTTAATATCTCCCTCCAGGAGACTGTCTGTACCTTCATTTTAGTATTTTGTTGCTAACTATTTTGTAGTATTCTTTTGTTTTTTAACTCTAGATTATAAGTGCGTGAAGAACAAAAATGCACCTTATAATTCTTTTCCTCTCCTATGGACTGAAAGAAAGACATAAAGATATCATCCCATCAATTCTAGCTGAATGAAATAGAGTTAAAACATCAACTAATGTACTGACTAAAAGGCTAGCGTAAGATTTTTTTTTCTGAGTAACAGCAATATAACATCTGGCTTACATTCAATATCTCAAGTAAGAATTTACATTGTATCAGTTTATAATGATCTAAATTGGATAAAATAGGTAAAAAATTGCTACTTACTCAGAATTCGTGCAAATCCAAAGTCGCAGATCTTGATTATTCCTTGCTTAGTTATTAGAATGTTTTCAGGTTTTACATCTCTATGAATACACTGTAAGATAATGTTTGATTATTTTTCTGAGCAATCAAAATGACAGATAATCTAACTTACTAGTTTAAACGAATACATAGCTTATGATGGAAAAACATACATTTCCTTCGTTTTTCTAGAAGTTAAATTGACACACATCTTACCATGCAAAAAAATATATATATCTAAATGTTGCTACATTGTTGAAGAAATTAAAATTGTTATATATAAAAACTGTATCTGATTTTTTGGAGTGTGGAGATGCAGGGGATTGAAATCAAGGCCTTTGATGATTTTTGAAGGGAGTATCACACAATTGTTTCTTTCACTTTTTTACTGGGCCTATAGTAACTAAAAGAAGTAAAGCCCTGAATGAGAATAAACTCTATGTATCCCTAACAAGAGCTGCTACCACTCAATAATCAGAATTCAGGTTGAATATTGTAGAGATGAGAAATTGGAAAAACATTTAAGTGATAAGAGACACCAAAATTTACTTATCATTAGGGTGACCACATTACTTATCATCCAAATCTGGACACTTTCAAGTGTGAAAGGAGCTCTGTTAATAATAATGGCAGGAAACAGGTACAAAATAAGTGTCCTGGGTAAGCTGGGTAAGCAGGTAAGACTCACCTGCTTATCAGAGATTTCAATTCCCTTCTCAGTCAGCTGACCTGGAAGGACGAGGTTATCACACAGTGCCACCGGAGGCCCTACCAGTAGCGCATGGCCCATAGTGAGGCTCTCGCACCTCAGAGAAGCTCTGCTATTCTTTTTTTCATATGCAGTGACCTCACCATTTGGTGCACCAGCATAACGACTTGAGGGAAGCAGAGTCCTGCTTCTGCTGAGCGTGGGCAGGGTGAACTGGGCATGGAGGAGTGCAGGCTGAGTGGGTGCACTCATTCTGATTCTAGAGGAGTTCCCCATGCTGGGGAGGTGCTGTGAGCAAACAGCTCAGGATCTGCTCTTTAGGTCTGTATCTTTGAAGTTCTTCCACTCCCCAAAAGAAAATGGATGACAACCATATTGGTCTTCCTCTACCCCGGCACTCATAGAAAGCACTATAATTTTTAAAGCACTTTCACATGATCCTGTGATTTCAGGTAGCCTCTGAGAGTCTACAGATTGTCACAATAATCAACTCTGTCAGCCTCAGTTCTCTGCCATGCTGTCAGTCTCTTTAGGTACTTCTGTCAAACTGCCAATTCTGAAATAGTTTCTTTGGTTCTGTAATAGCCATCTAGGAAGAGAAAGCCCTTAATTCATTTTAGGTTACAAAAATGGCACTGATAACTAATGGTGCTGATAAAAATGGCACTACTAAGTAGGAAGTTCCTACTTAGTCTGAATTATTGTCAAGTGTATCAGAATTTGTCGACCAGCAGTTAAAAGAAAGTTTTTAGGCCTTGAAAAGGTCATAAGGCTTTAAATACTAATTTTTAAACATATTATTGGACTATAATACAAAATTGTTTTTAAATTTACTTTAATCAGATATTTATGAAACTTAGATTAACACTTGGAGTTAGTAAAACTTTCAACAGCTAGTGATTTAATTGGAATTGGTCTGTCCCTCAAATGAATTTGATACAAATTCTAGATCTTCTACACTATTACAGAATTACAAAGTAAACAGACTTACATTAATATTTGTTTGTTGATCTACTTAAATATTTCTTAATATAATCTAATACAAATCCATGTGACATTTATAGTATTGATTTTTCAACCCCAAAATAGGTAAATGAAATATTGATATATCTTAAAGAAACAGTACAGTTTGGTATAGGTCTAGGTAAGAGAAGCTACTGATAAAGACAGGATGTTGAGGAAAGAAAAAAAAGAAGAAAAAAATAATTGAAACAGTAAGAAACAGAGCATGGATTAGAGACATTCAGACATACAGCATTTGTTTTCTCCACTGCAAAGGCACACTCAGTGCAAAATCTCTGCAATGCCCCTTGCAATCAGCTTATTTTCCACCAAAGAACAAGAAACATTGAGAGTCTCTTTAACAGAAGAGTTAAATAAACTTGGATTTTATACATAGCTTTTAGCAAACATTGCTCAGGTTGGGTTATGGTGGCTGATGTACAATCTCATTTTTAGTGGTTTATGAGCTGGCAAAAAGAGGTTTATCCATGGACTTTCTACCCCAGTCCCCAGGCTAGGGATTGAATCCAGGGCCTCAGGCACGCTAGGCATGTGCTGTACCAGTGGGCTAGATCCATCCTCAGGCTTATACATGGTATTTTAAGCCTAACATTGAACTTTAAGAATCATTTCTGGAAATGTCTACAGCAGAAGATTCTTCTTATATGCCCGGATTCAACAATAGTTTTCTATATCTGATAAAGTTGCTCTCTTTAACAGATTTTGAGAGCAAAGAGATGCCCTGCTTGACAACCAAAACATGCATGTAAATAAGATGCTGATGGATGTTCCAGCCTGTCACATTCATGTTTCAGAAATCACTTAAATTTTGCTATTATGAGATGAAGTTCTTTTTCTCTAATCAAAGCATCAAACATAAAATCCACAGGTTCATAATGGTGTTAAGTGGATCCCTTTAGCTACCTCACCATAGCAGTATTAAGGGGTAATACAGAACAAGATAAGTAGGTGTTTTCTTAAGTCCAGTGCTTCTTAAATTTAATGGGCATATAAATCATCTGGAACTTTTATAAAAATGCAGATTCTTGAGCTAGGCTTGTAGTTCAGTTACATCATGTGCTAGTGTACTAGAGGCCCTGGGTTCAACCACCAGCACTAAGAAAGTAAGTAAATAAGCAGATTCTGATTCTGCAGGTCTGGAGTGGGCCTGCATTTCTAATGGGCTTTCAAGCAATCTCTATGATCTACACTTTGAATAGCAAGGTTTTAATCTCTTTCCTACTTCAATCTCTGTTGTCTTGCTGTCTTTAGCAACAATTCAGTCAGATTTTTTTTTTATTCTTTGAGAATATCATGAGAGTTCCTTTAAAAATAAGGAGTGTATGAAGGTTTTAGATGTATTGTTTTAACAGCATATATATGACTTAGATTTTTTTCTCCTTTGTATAATTTTAGCTAATAGATAAAATAAAAAAGATAGATACATAAAAGTTTGCCATAGCACAAAAAAATGAGATAGGTTCAGAAGTAATTTCTATTTTGGAGGAGGGAAGTTTCTTTAAAATTATCCATATTTAAGAGGTCACAGATTATCAATGGGGAGTTTTCAATATTTTAAAGCTTAAGATACAGAATATGTTGTTCCAAAGAGAGTAATGTTGGCGGTAGCATTGAGACAAAATAATGTTTGGGTGTGCTAGAAACAGCCAGGTATGTAGTTTGGTTGACTCATCCATCCATCCATCTATCCAGTTATTCAGTAAATATTTATTGAGCACCTCTTCAAAAATTGCTTTCAATAATGTAATACACAGGAAAGTGTCTAGTTTTATAAGGACAAAGTAAAAACAGTTATGGTAAATGCACTTTTAGAAAAATGTTTTAACTGTCCACGAAACTGCTGCAGGAGCCTCAGGTGAACTTCATCTCTCCTAGAGCAGGGGGAAAAGGCAACAGAATCTGAAAGAACCATTTAATAAGAATCTGAAAGAACCATTTGCATCATAAAAACAGGGTTATGTATGCTGTAAAGAAGATTTACTTCAATAAAAAACGAAAGTGTTTGATTCATTCTAATGAAAACTTCACCGACTTTCTTAAAACTAAAGAAAGCTTCCGCAAGTACTGACATTTAGTTCCACGATCTTGTATTTTCTTTCTCAGCAATCTTAGACTACCATGGTAGACGTTCTGCTGGCATCAGAGCTGACCATATGGGAGTCTGTCTCGTTGCCTTAGCACTCTCTCTGTCTAGGCACCAACTCAAAAGGTCTAGAGAGATTTTTTTAAAAGTTATCATCCTAGCAAAAGCACCCTAAAGCCAACTTGAGTAAGATCCCAGTGGCCCAGGATGGGAAAATGTGAACATTTGCAAGAACAATGACAACAAAAGATTAAAAACACCAAATATATAAAATTCATGTTTATAATGACATCCCCACACCCTTCTAAACCCATCACTGTTCACATTGTTCCAGGTTGCAGGAATTCTTATTTGTCATTTTGAATACTGATGCATAAAGGAAATCATCACATTTTCATCTTGCTGTATTTTGCAGTAGCCAGAGTTCATGAGTGTAATTTAATTTCCATACCTTCTAATTATAATGCAGAAGGAATGATGGAATGGGAAAATTAGCATCTCCTAACCTTAATAAAATACTGGATGCAGGCAATAATCAACGCTGCATGCTAAAACCATCAGGTAAAAAGGTTGACGAGGAAATTGATAAAAAAGTTGACAAGTAAGAGATAAAAGTAGCAACTCCTGAGCCTACAAATCAATATAAATATTGTCAAAAGTAGGACAACGAGACATTATATGCCTTGAGATATTGATGTAATAAATGTACAGCACCACATACGAAATACTCTTGTCTAAAAAAACTTAATCTGAATATGATCAAGCCTTTAGATATAAATACCAATTTACAGGAAATACAGGTGAAAAAACAAGTTAAATTATACATAGGAAACAATCAGCCAACATTATTTCTGTACTACAATAGTATTCAAAATGTGGTTCTTGGACTGGCAGCTTCAGTTTCATCCAGGAAAATGTCAGACATACACATTCTCTTTCTCTACTGCAGATGTAGACTCAGACAATCTAGGGGCAAGGCCTGTGTGCCGGGTTTTTCCACATCCTCCAGTTGACTCTGAAGCATGTTCAAGTTTGAGAACTATCGCTTTACAACACTAATGGCAGAGGAAACTAAATTTTAAGAAAAGGTAAAAGGAAGGGGGACTGTTACAGAATAAAAGACTTAAGAGATATAATGAAACAAAACAAAGTGGGTCACAACACAATACTGACATCCTGAAAAATTATTTTATTTTTTGGGTGCTGGGGATTGAACTCAGGGCCTTGCACTTGCTAAGCAGGCACTCTACCACTGATGTAAATCCCCAACCCTTCCTGAAAAATTATTTTAACCCAATTTAAAAATAACTATAAGAATTATTTGTACTGTTGCAAAAAGAAACATTAAGTTTATACAAACTTTTAATCCATAAGAAATTAGAATCAATTAATTGATTCTTATTGAAAATGGAAAGGGGCCATGAATAATGATTTGCTTTTCCTCATAACTGTAACTGTTTTTGTTCTTCTGGTTCCTTCTTTTCCTTCATCTTTAGCTCTGCAAAAACAGCCCCAAGCCATTTAGGAGAAGAGTCATCATGATGAAATAAATACATTAGAAAATGTTACTTACATTATGTTTATGACAGAAATTCAGAGCTTGAAGGGTTTGCCATAATATACTTCTAATAACTCCATCACCAACTCTGTGGGAAGAAATAAAAAAAGAAATGACAATTCCTGGAATGGAGATCCAGGAACAAATGCTGGGAAGAGAAGCAGCCAAGTGGGGCTTCTCATGGTCAGAAAGCATAGTGTAGGGGGAGTCTCAGAAATCTGTCTTTCAAAAAATGCTTTAAGAAAAATTGTTTCATTTCCTTTTATTATAGTTATGACATTTTCTTTTGTAGTTTGAAATGTTTACATCTGTGATGGAACATGTGTAGCATGAAAATGTATTGATTCTACTCTTGCTACCTCAAAATAACTACTATAACTTGAGATAGCTGCCTCTTAGACATCTCTGCTTTTTTTTCTTCTACCTGACTCTCTCTGCATTTACTTTTAATTCTAACTTTAGAGAATACATTCATATAATTCAGAAATTTAAAAGTATAAAGTTATATCAATGAAGATTTCTCTCTCACATCTGCCTACCTACCCGTTTACCTCTGCAATTCTACTCCTTCCCAACTCTTTTTTTCTTTTTCCTTTGGCAGCGCTGGTGATGGAACCTAGGGCCTTGGGCCTTCTAGACATATATTTTAGCAGCTGTAGTGGGTCTCATTTTATGGATGTATCATAATTAGTCCCCATGATGAGCAGTAGGTTGAAACAGTTTTTATTTCTAGAAACACTTCAATGAGCATCTGTAGTCATTTATCTTATTGTCATTGTGTAATCACCTTCTTAAGATAAATTTGAGAAGTGGGGGTTCTGGGACCAATTGTAGGTACGTTACATTGTGATCCTGCAGAGATGAACTTCAGGTAGATCTGAGATAAGGTTTTGAAGAGAAAAAGGTAAACTGGGACAAGAAACCTTCAATTCATTGAGTTCATTTATTGGAAAACATTCAAGCACGTGCTGGAATGACTGTATAACAGTCTGTGCATCTGATATGCAGGTAGGTTTACAGCCAAAGAGGCGGCCAGGGAGAATGAAGGTCCCATAAGAACAGGAGGCTGTGAGCTTCTCATTTGTGGCAGAATTATCACTTTGTGTAGGAAATACTGGAAAATATCACTGGTCAGTACACTTTCCACTGGGGAACTAAGGATCTGTGAAACTTACATTCTGTCTGAGAATATTCGACCTTATATAACGATCTCTACAAATTAAAGCAGTTACACGCCCTTTAACTTTTTTGTTGGTGCCTTTCCATTACTCTCATCCCTGTCCTATGATGCCTTCACATTTACGTACTGCCAAGCTACCTTCTCTTAGGAAGGTTAAGCCCATTTACACTCCCACCAAACATGTGTGCAGACAACTCCCTATTCCTCATTATCTTGCCAACATTTGGTTTTGACAATGTTATATTTTCCAATCTGTGGTTAAAATAAAAAGATATTTCATTTTGCATTTAAATTGCACTTTATTAATTTTCAGTGATTATTAATGTTCACATGATTATAGGATATTACATTTCTTCTTTTCTGTATTTCCATTCAGGACCTTTATTGCTTTTTGAATGGTTGGTTTACTCTTTTCTTACTTGTTTACAAAGGCTCAGTGCATATTAATCTGTTGCTTATGCCCTAAATATTTTTCTCACTCTTTCAACCTTTCTGATGCAGATGAGATTATATCCACATTTTCAAAAATTTGAAACATGAAAGTTTCTTTTCCTAAACATCAACTGTAAGGTTTTTAAATTAAAAAATGGATAATTATTTAATATTCCAAAAATATCACTCAGATTTAATATTTTGTCATTGTTAGATACTTAAATATTACATTTAGATCACTTTTTAAAAACTGAATTTATGTAAGTATGACTGGTTTTACAGAATCAGGGGATAGCCAATGCATGACTCAGTTACGGCACTAGAGACAAAATGCCACCATGTAAGTCTGAAACATTTCCAGGGAAGTGTAGGGAGGCATTTTTCTGAGTGGTTTCTTCATCTTGGATCTCAGTTATGGTGGCATGCTCTTGATATCAGCTGTCTGGTGGCAACCCTTTGACTCTGGTTCTTCTAATTAGTAATATTGTGAAAGTACCAATAATTCTCAGGATTAAATCTTTTTCTACCTGAAAGTCTGTTTCCTGTACTGAATTCTGATATAAATTTACCCTTTCCCCTCTTTTACCTAGAGCCAAACCTGGGGCAACAATGATAAATATTTTTCTGAGGCAGGAAGAAGAGTATAGCCATTTTCAGCACTTTAAGACTGCCAGAATTCAAATTCCAGCCATCTTCCTTCTTAATTTTATAACCTCTGGCAAGTTATTTAAATTTTAGTTTTTCTTCTGTGTAAAAATGAGATAATCTCCCATAAATTTATTGGGAAATTTATCCCCTAAACATCTGAGCTTTAATACCTGCATGGATTCAGGAGATAAGGGTCTGGGATCGGACAAAGCCAGTAGATGGGAAACAAGTGCTGCAGGACAGAGTCCGGAGGGGAGAAAGAACTGAAAGTGTGTGGAAAACTAGGAAGCCAGCAAAGATGGAAGATGAGGGAAGAAGATGCAAAGGACCTTCAAACCTGCAGGGCCTGAGAGATCTAGATCTTGGTAAAGAATTGGATTGTACTCTAAACTAAAAGCCATTGAAATCATTGAATCAAGCCAGGAAGTGAAATAAGCTGGAGAATGGATTTCTAGGGCAAAGTGTAGGGAGATAAATCAGGAGGCTAACTCAGCAATCCAAGTGAGATTTGGTGATCTAAACTGGGGCAACAGTGCTAAGGGGAAGGGAAATGGGTTGCAATCCTTGGGAGGGACATGGCCCTATCTGTGTAGGAACAGAATGCTGGGCAAGCTCTAAGAGGCTATAGGGAACTGGGAAACAAGGTAGGGGCTAGGGCTCAGAAACTGTCATAACTGATTACTAGCATTAATAACACGGAATCAAGTACAAATTAATTTCACAGTTAAGTCTTGAGCTACTATTGAGGAAGAGGATGTTTAAGGGCATCTCACTGGGTCACAGCTGTGTACCTTAGCTCAGATTCCAAGGAGGCAGAGTTCACTGTTGGCAAAACATTTACATGAAAAAACAGTTTGGAATAAATACCACTGCTCCCACAGAGCGAAGGTAGTTAGCAGAGAAGAGTTGCAGTGTTCAAACCAGAAAGATGAGCAATGCAACACTATTCAGACATGGCAGCATTTTACAAAGCATCCTGGAATGAAATAAAATTTCCAGCAGAAATCAATGTCCAATGTTTAAATATTATACTTTAGGTGAGTGTAGAAATAAACACTGAAAGCAATAATGAAAACCTTAAAGGAAAAATGAAACACGCCAGTTTGAGCCCGAATGGGCCAACAGTCATCGTAATGAGGAAATTCAGAATGCGCGGCTCACAGCCTGCTCTCTGGGCCATTCAGCAAAGACCTGATGCTGACTCTGGAGCCCACTGTCTCTGTTTAAGTTGTTATAAACCTCACATGGAAAGCTTGATTCCATTGTCATCACCTGAGATGAACTGAGTTCTTCTCAGTAAACCCTTAACATCCTGGAATAAAATCCAACCTCATTACTACGGCCTACCAGGATTTTAATAATTTTTATTAACTTTCCCAACTTTATCTCCTTCCAGATTCCTGCAAACACTCCAGCCTACTCCCTTGGATTTCTGCTATTCCCAGAACATGGAAGGCTTGCTTATGCCTCCACTGAAGTTGAATTATGAATTAAACCATTACTGTAACCTTTTTTGTATTTCATTTATTTATTTATTTATTTAGGTTTTTTGAGACAAGGTCTCACTGTCTAATTCAGGCTGGCCTTGAACTCACTATATAGCCCACACTGGCCTTGAACTCAGCGATCCTTCTACCTCAGCCATTGAAATGGTGCTGGGATTACAGGCGTGTGCCACCACATCCAATTTATATTTTTATTTTAAAATTAGCACGTGTATTTACTAGAATATCGGGAAAGCTCAAAATAAATTTTAACTACATTTAAAATTCTACTTGCATTCCATAAATATTTTCCCAAGATACTATTCTAATGGGCTGGATGCATAGTGTATCACTGTGGAGATATTAAAATGCATGTGACCAGGTCTTTTTTTTTCCTTTTGCGGTGCTGGGGATGGAACCCAGGGCATAATGGGCTTTGCCACTGAGCTACTGCCTTAGCCCTAACCAATTCTTTACTATTGAAAAATTAGGTCAGTCCCATTTAAAAAAAAAAAAAGTTGGTTAAATATTTATATGTATATAACATTTTCCCCCATCTGAATATTGTCTTGATGTATATTTCTCGAAATGAAATTTCTTGGCCAAAGGATTAAAAGTTTTAAAATATGTTCATGCATATTGTCAAATTATGCAATTACATTTTCTCTAGCTGTGAGAAGAAGACCTGATTTCCTGACTGTTGACAGTACTCAGCATATCGATTTTTGAAGAATGTTGGCCAAATTTAATAGGTGAGAAATAATACTTCACCGAAACACTTTTAATTTCTTTCACAGGGAAAATAAACATGTTTTCATCAGTGTGTTATTCTCCCCCCTTTAAAAATGATTTTCTTTTTCACGTGTACCAGAATTGTAATCTCCCTAAGGTTAGGCTACATTTTCGTATGTTTTGTTCAAGCTATATTCTTAGCCAAGTACATGGTATGCATTCACTAAATCTTTTTGGAGTGAATATATTTTCTAATTGGGTGATAATTTCGTTAAAAATTTTATTTGTAAAATCTCCACATATAGATATATGATGTATTAAGTCTGGCAAATAGTTTACCCAACTTGTCATTTCTTTTTTAGTTATGTTACTTTTTGGTGAAAAGCAATCTCTAAAACTACTGTTGATTTAATATTTGTCAACTAATGTTCTCTTTTTTCTTTTTTTTATGAAATTTCTTATTTGGTTTAATTTAAGTATTTTGGGGAGGTGTTGGGGATTGAACTCAGGGCCTTGTGCTTGGTAGGCAAGCATTCTACCACTGAACTAAATTCCCAACTCCAACTTGTTTAAGTTTTAAAAGAATCTCATTGGTATTCTGATAAAAATTTTGTGTCATAAATAAATAAACTGGGGAAACATTTTTTATAATAATGAATATTTTCATTTAGAAACATATGTTTGCTTAAATAAAATCCTTTATTAAGTGCGGGAGGTTTTTTGATTCTTTTATTCAGTGCAATAGTCCCTAAAAATCCATTATTTTTTGTGAAAAGTACTGAAAGGTCAGATTTCAAATTATTTATCTCATATTTTTCAATGTGAAACTAAGCATATTGCTGAAAGAGGCCCTCAATTCCACCCTCCTGCAGGGAGGGGTGCTGTGAAGAGCTGAAAGAATGCTCATCCAATAAGCCTACTCTTCAAGAGTAGGGTGTGAGCTAGCAGTGGCATCCAATTAAGTTTTGCAGTTTTCTTTATATAGTGTCTGAACCATTATTTTCATCTTATATTCCCAAACATTTTTGCTGTTAGCATTTGATTGGGATCTTTCTCTAGCAGATTTTCTAAAGTGATGATCGATACAAAAACTGTTAATTTTTGAATGTGGAGTTTGCTACAGGAGTCTATTGAATTCCATTAGTTTTGATGACTAGGTGATTCTCTTAGATTCTGTAGGACAATAATATGTGGCCAAAAAAATCACAGTCTTTTTCCACATGCTATATATTTTATTTATATTTCTTATTGTATTACATTGGTTGGAGCTCTCAGAACAATGTTATATTTTGGTGGTGAAAACTGACAACCTTATCTTTTTTCTCCTTTTAATCAAAGTTCCTTTAGCATTTTTCCAGGGAATATAAAAGCAGCTGTCAAAAAAAAAAAAAAAAAGTAAAACTAGCTGTCGGTTTGAAGGGGGGTCCTGTGTATGAGTGAGGAAGTATTCTTTAAATCCTAGATGCCATGGTTTTTATTTTCTTAAATAATCAGAGAAGTATGTCGAACTTATTAGTATTTCAATTTCATTGATCATATGTATTTTTATTTTATTGGTGAATTATATGAATATATTTCCTAGTAGTGAACCATGGTTCGCTCCTTGAATTCAGATAATCTGAGACATAATTTAGCCTCAAAATGAAGTGAGATTTAAATTTACAGGTTGTTCTTCCTAGTTGTATTTCTTCTGGGTTAATATCTGCTTGCCTTCTGAGTACATCCTGACACTGGAGGTGGCCAGATGCACCTGGGTAGAAGGGGGAACTGGGTTTGGAATTTGAAATTTGCCAGTTAATGCAAACACAGAACTGGCCACATAGAACTTAAATTTCTAGATACTTACCCATTTGGGTTTCTTTCCAGCTCGTTTAAAAGTGTATGATCACAGTATTCAAAAACCAAATGCATTTTCCTTTTTCTCCTGAACACCTCAATGAGGTTCACAAGGTTTGGATGTTTTAATTGCTGCAAAGGAATTGAAATGCAAAGTTCAGTGATATGTTTCTAGTTATAGCTTCTCTCTAGACTCTTTACCATTTTAAGAACACAAGGTCTTTCTTACCATTTATGTGGACCTCTTGTGCCAAATTTTATTACAATTCCTCACAAGAAAAACTGCTCTGAGTAAGAATCACAGAAACTCCAAAGTTGAAAGAAATTTAAGAATTTGTGTAATATATCTATAATCAGGGCTTATTAAACTACTTATATGCCTCTGGTGATAGCAAATAACATATATAAGATAAAATATAAGCACTAAAATAAGAAACATACTTTGTGCATTTTAGGGAAATTTTAAATATCCGAGTAAAAAAATAACAATAAAAGTTGAGGAAATCGAATTATTGAGTGAAAAACTATTAAAAAATCATTACTGGGGCTGGGGAGTTAGCTCAGTGGTTAGAGTGCTTGCCTTCCAAGCACAAGGCCCTGAGTTCGATTCCCGGCACCAAAAAAAAAAAAAAAAATCATTACTACCTATTTAGCTTACATAATATCACAGATTTAATGTAAATGTCAGCTGGATTTAAAAGCAGTCTGGATTCTAGCACTGGCTTGGTAATATGAGATTCTCCACTCTTAAATCTGATTAAACTGCTTATTCTAGGAATCCCTACACTCTTTTTAAAATTTATTATATTTTCAGATCTGTTCTTTGATTCTGTTGTTTGCTCTTATGCTTATATACTTTATGTGTTAAGTTTTATTCTAAATCTGAAGATTTCATTTGGTTTAATAATGTAAACCAAAGGAAAAATGATGGTGATGTTACATAATCCATGAATATGGGCTAAAACTTACAACTAAAACTCATCATCCAAACTAATGTAACAGGTAGGAGCAAGGACTGCCCCAGGAAATCCAGCATATAAGGTCATTCTGCCTAAAACTAGGATGATTGTATAATTTAGAACACACACTAGGATACTTTTGAAAGGGGATGCTAACCAGATTGGACACTGAGACAAAAACTACAAACCAGGATTGTGCTGGGAAAACCAACATATACAATCTCTCCTATTTATAGCTCATCTTCCTTGTTATTTTTCCAATAAAGCAGACTAATCAATCAACTTTGCAAGCCCCATACCATTTACCTAAAAACATATATATAATGGGAGATTTGGCATGCGGAAGTTCAATAAGTGTTTTGCATGCCCAGTAGAGTCTTAGGTGCACACTGGGCCTTAGGGTGTGTGCCTCTTCGTCAGTATCTATAAGCACTGCTTGATTGTCCCTGAAAGATTACAACTGTGTGGTGCCGCTCAACAGTATGGGAAATGGGAACCTATTATATATTAGAAAGGTGCTCCGAGCCCCAAACTAATTTTATTTCTATGTCTCCCACTATCTAAAAGAGCAGAAGGTAGAGAGTGATGGAAGCTGGGCGTGGTGGTGCACTCCTGTGATCCCAGCACTCGGGAGGCCGAGGCGGGAGGATAGCTGCAAATTTGAGGCCAGCCTGGGCTACACAGTGAGTTCAAGGCCAGCCTGCTGCATAGCCAGACCCTGTCTCAAAAAAAAAAAAAAAAAAGAGTGATGGAGATAAGTCTCATAGGTGAGCAAGCACTGTGTGCTGCAGCAAAACCACAGCATGGAAGTGAAGCGGTTTCCTGCCCGGTGGGCAAGGGAGTCACAGGTGATGTAGCCTGTTGTAAGGTCAAAGTCTGACCTGGTCACACCCCCTGTCTCTGGAGGTAGGACAGCAATTTATATCTCTTTGGCAAATGATATTTATTTAGCTCAGGCAAACAACAACTTGCCTAATGTAAAACAGGCAATAAGGAGGAGTAAGTGCAAGAGGCAAATCAAATTGAAATAACAGGAATATGTGAGGAAAGTAAGATCCATCTGTCATGGGAGGAATTGTGTGCGGGGCATAAATGGGTGCAACACATCAAAAGCAGGAGCGTATACCTACTGAAAACCATCACCAAGACACAGCTGAAGTGAAATCTGGCTACTTTTTAATCTTAAAGTTCATTCTCAAATTGGGACATTTGTAACTCAGAAGGTCCCACCTGAAAATTTAATGTATTTGAAGACTTAGGAGAGGGAGAGAGAAGAGTGAAAACGCTGTTTTTACTACAAAATAACACTGGCCGGTCCAGACCCACGTGTAACCTAGCCCAGCCATGGGGGTCAACCCTGGATGGCTCACCAGTGCCCTCTGCTGGCTAGGAGGTGAGACTAAACTTTTAAAAAATAACGTTGAAAACTTTATCAAACTTTTTCCTTCCTTCTTTCCTTCCCTTTCTTTTCTGTTTTGAGACAGGGTCTTGTGTAGTTTAGGCCAGCCTTGAACTCGCTATGTAGCCCAGACTGGCCTTGAACGTGCAGTGATCCTCCTGCCTCAGCCTCCGAAGTGCTGAGATTAAGGGTGTGCACCACTACGCCTAGCTCAAACTATATTTTAAATAAAATACTAGAATGTATTAATTGGGGAAACCTGGTGAAAAGTATATTTGAAAGAGAGATAATATTATGCCTCTATTATTAAACTGAATTTCTGGGGTTTTTCTAAAAACAGAACACTCACTGTCAAAGTGAAGGGGGACTATGTGTTCTTGAAATCACAGGGTCTTGTCAATGGGTGTCCTACCCACCAGCAGCCTCTCCACTATTTGGAGGCTTGTTAGAAATGCAGATTCTTGATCAGACATGGTGGTGCACACCTACGACCCCGGTTGCTCAAGAAACTGAGATAGGACAATGGAAAGTTTGACCCCACCTGGCATGGACAACTTAGTGAGACTCTTTCAAATATAAAAATAGAAAAAGGGATGGGGCTGTAGTTTAGTGGTAGAGCACTTGTCTAGCATGTGTGAGGCCATGGGTTCAATTCGGAGTATTGGAAAAAAAAAAAAAGGGCAGATTTTCAGGGCCCATCCCAGACTCCCCAGATTGGTATTTCAACAAGATCTTCAAGTAATTCCTAGGTATATTAACGTTGCAAAACTGAAGATTTTTAGCTTGGGGAAAAAAAATCTACATTGAGAACTTATGAATCTTATATATCAAATTCTATCAAATTAAAACCAATGATAACATAAGCCCTTATATGAAAAATGTACAGATTGCAGGGCGTGATATTCAGTAGGCTGAAGAACCAGCACAGTGCAGGCAGAGACCAGTTAACGCTAGTGCCTATGGGGGCACTGACACGGCCGTTCTGGGGGCTCCTCTGTGCCAGGAGGGACTCTTCTGGCTGCTGGTTGCTGGGTTAGTGTGTGGGGCAAAGTCAGAGGAGGGCAGCGTTGGAGGAGTAGACACTAGGCTTAGGACAGCGTGAATATTTACTGACTGGAATGGAAGTACATCACTATCGTCTACTGCTGTGCTTGTACGTATCAGATAAACATCAAAGTGGCCAAAGTCCAAGACAATAATCAACTTGTTTCTCAAAGTTGTTGATACAAAGGAATTTAAGACCAATGAAAAAGAAATATGACTAAAATTTTTGGTGTTTTTTCCATACATATTTCACCCAATACCTTGACAGTAGAGATAGCTAAGTAGAGAACGTTAACCCACCTTCAACATGCGTATTTCTCTTAGTGCTATCTTCTTAACAACAGGATCATCTTCAGATTCCATGAATTTTTTAATAGCTACTACTTGTCCAGAGGATTTGTTTCTGCATTTGAATACAACCCCATAAGATCCTTCTCCAATTTTAGCTAACTTTTCATACTTTTCCATTATAGTTAAAATGGCTTAAATTATTGTATTGATTGACTTGCAGTATAATATTGCACCTGAAAAATAAGATTGATTCATCTTAATCAAGTTATAAAGGACAGTGTTCTCATAGATCATATAAAGACAATCTGCCCAGGTCGCTAAAGGCTTATTTCCATTGATTCATTTTAAATCCATCTTAAAATACTTGAGTGTTATTTTGCTAATTGGTTTAGACCTATGTAGCTCCTCCAGCTATGACAAAGACTAAATGCGTTAGTTCTGATAATGGGTCAGTGTTTAAATGAGATAAATTTAAAAAATTTGTGGGAAGGAACCTTATCCAATCTGTTGTTTTCATTATCCTCAAATAAATGATTAAAATATGATGCAGTAAAATCTAGCCGAAGGAACATTTCATACTCTTGAATATAGTGTTTAATTTTCTAACCTAACCCACAGGAATACCACAATGACTACGAAGAGGTGCGTAACAAGACATGTTACAAAGTGCTATACTTCCACCTGGTGGAGAGAAGAAAGAAAAAGTGGGCTGTTGAACAAGGCAGCCTTTAAAAATAATGAAATCTTTTCAGGGCATTATTTATTGCGTTTAAATTTTATTTATACAGGGGACTAGTTCGTAGTCTCCAAAGAAAATGATAATACACAAAAAGGAAGTAGAGTTCTCTAATTCTACCTAAGTGCGTTCATATCCATAGTGATTTCTCGGGAAATGTAGGGTTTAATTTTTCTGTCTTGCATCACCTGATTATTCCTAATCATTTTTGTGACTAAACCATTGAATTATGAATAAAACCACTATAATTAAACAGGTCTAGAAATTAAAAATATAAAAAACTTAACTAGCCTCAACAAACCCCACTTTATCCACAGTCTTGTGAATATAATCTAATAATAATTATAATAGCACTTAAATAAATTGTTCTATTTACATATAATCTGCACAAATACTCCACAAAATAGGTGTTATTTTTTATTTTTGTTTTATTTATTTTTTAGTGGGTGTTATTTTTATTCAATTACACAGATGAGAAAACTGAAGTTCAGTAAAGCTAGTATAGAATTAGCATTCAAGCTCTCAGATTCCAAAAGTTACAATTTTAATCACTACTCTATACTGCCTCTCAGTTAATCCACAGGAATGCACAATTTGAAGAACTATTTTATCTAAGTCTTAGTATCAATAAAATATCAAGTGAAACTACTATCTGTAAAATTTCTCGTTTCAAATGAGTATACTTAAAAAAAAATTTTTTTTTGAGGCCTGGTCAGGAAAACAGCATGAGAACCATTCACATACAAAGAAACAACAATAGCTTGGTTCCTCATCAAAAAACCACAGGAAGGGGCTGGGGATTTAGCTCAGTGATTAGAGTGCTTGCCTTGCAAGCCCAAGGGCCTGAGTTCGATCCCCGGCACCACAAAAAAACAAAACAAAACAAAAAACCACAGGAGGAAAAAAACTCACAAAAGTTGGTTCTTTGAAAAGACCAACAAAATTGGTGATCCTTTAGAGAGAAAGAAAAAAGAGAAATAAAAGTTACCAAAATTAGGACTTCTTTACAGAAATTTTCAAAAACTAAAACAGAACATTACCCACAAACAGAAACCTACCCACAAAGAAAGTCTAGGATTAGTTGGTTTTATTGGTAAATTCTACCAAACAGTCAAAGATTAATTAATACCAATCTTTCACAAACTGTTCCAAAAAATAGAAGCAGGAAGATTTCTCATTTTACTCTCTCTTTTTTTTTTTTGGTCCTGGGGATCGAACTGTCACTTTACTCTATAGGGCTAACAGCACCCTGATAAAAGAGATCCTGACTCAAAAAAAAAAAAAGTTTGGGGGATGTAGCTGAGTGGTAGAGCACTTGCTTAGTATGTGCAAGGCCTGGGTCCAGTCCTCAGTACTAGGGGTACATATACAAAATCACATGATCATTATTCTCATGAGTATAACCACAATGATACTCAACAAATAATTATCAGACCAAATTCAGAAACATATAAAAGGATGACATACCATGATTATATTAGTTTTACCTGAAAAAATGCAAAGTCGGTTTAATATCTAAAAATCAACATTATAAAACATCAGATGAACAGAATAAAAGGCAATATTACACAATAATCTCAGTAGACACACACAAAAAAAGCATTTGACAAAACCTAACATTTATTTATGATAAATGTCTCAACAAACCAGAATAGAATGGAGCTTCCTCAAGGGCATCTGTGAAAAATCTCATGCTTAAAAGTGAAAAAGTGAATGCTTTACCCCTAAGCCTGGGAAAAAGATGTTTGCTCTCATCATTTCTATTTAATATAATATTGGCAGTGCTTGCCAGTGCAGTAAGGCAATGAAAGAAAATGAAAGGTATGTAGACTGGAAATCAAAAGTAAAGATGTCACTGTTTGGAAATGATATGATGTTGTATGTAGAAAATACTAATAAGTCTACAAAAATTTTAGAACTAATGACCAACTTTGCAGTCAGTGTACTAGGCTACAAGATCAGTATATAATAATAAGTTATACTTCTATATATGGCAACAACTGATTTGAGAATATATTTAAGGAAATAATTCCACTGACAATATAAAAGGAATAAAATTTAACAAGCAATGTGCAAGACTTGTCACTTAAATCTATAAAATATCACTGAAAGAAATTAAAGAAGATCTAAATAAAAGAGAAAGTCCATGTTTGTGGATTGGAAAACTCAACAAGATGTCCGTTCTCTGTAATTCATCTATAGTTAAAATAAATCCTTAAAAAATCCTTGTAGACTTAAAAAAAATATAAATGGGCAGGATGAATAAAATTTATAGTAGAAATGAGGTAGGAATAGGGTGTGGCTTGACCTGGCTGAGAAAATGGACACGACCTTGAGGGAGTGACTCTGACATGACCTCAGCCTGTTATCCAGAATATATTTTTATCCAGAATCCACACTTAAAGGTCAACAGGAAATCAAACAACCTAATTTAAAAAAGAACAAAAGATTTGAAGACATTTTATCAAGGAAAATATATAAATATCTAATAAACACATAAATGAATGTTATTAGTCATTGGGGAAATACAAATTAAAGCAACAATAAGATACTATTATATACCCACTACACAGGCTAAAATACAAAATATTGAAAAATTCAAGCATTGATAAGAATTTGTATAAATTGGAAGTTTCATATATTACTGGTGTGATTGTAAAGTAGCACAGTTCCACTGAAACAGAGTTTGGCAGTGTCTTAAAAAGTTAAATATAAACAGTAATTCTATTCCTTAGCATCTATCCAGGAAAAAGTAAAAATTGTCTATACAAAGGCATGTAGGCAAATGTTCAATGTAGTAATATTCGGTGACAATCTGAATGTCCATCAATTGATTGGCATTCTATAAATTACTGGTTTGTACTTAAAAAACGTCCAGGTAGTGAAAGACAAAAATTCAAAGATTTTTTCAGATAAGTATCTTGTTTTTGGTAATTTGTACTGTGGTTATATAAGAAGAAGTCCTGGTTCTTAAGAAATAAGTGCTGAAGTATTTAATGGCAAAAGGGACATGATGTGTGCAACTTAATCTCAAATGATTCAGAATTATTAATATGCATATATATGTAGATATAAAGACATATGTATATATACATATACATATATATTTGTGCACAAACACACACACATATATAGTGTGCCCAAGAGAAATGAAATAACAGACGGAACAAAATGTAAACAATTAATGAGCCTAGATATGTGGGAATTTTTGTATGTTTAAAATTATGATGTCAGAATAAAGCTATTTAAAAGTTCTTTATGTCTACTTCCATTACACCAAAAACATCTTTATCAACATTATATAATATGATTAGATATCATCCTTCTTCAAAAATGTCTCATGGTCTCTAAGGTCACAAAATAAAGTTTAAACTGTAGGATGATATTTATAGTGCTTTCCACTGTGGCCCCAATTTAGCTTTCCAGCATTGTCTCTCAGATTCTTCCCTACATCAAGTCTCTAACCTCTGCTTATACCACTGCCTGGAATGTGTGACCCTGAAATCCTCTTGGTCTTCTACAGTTTGCCTCAAATGACATTTTTTTGTGGGTGCTGGGGATCGAACTCAGGGCCTCACGCTTGCTAGGCAGGCACTCTACCATTGAGCTAAATCCTCAATCCTCAAATGTCTTTTATTTTTTACCAAGAACATGTATTGGTACATTGTATACATAATGATTACATTCATCATGGTTAATTTGTACCTGTACATGGTATATCTTGGTTCCCCTCCTTCCCCACCTGTCCCATCCATACCCCTACCCACCCCTATTTACAGCAGGTTTATTTACATTTTTCCATTTTTTCCCCTTTTTTCTTTCTCTTCTTTTTCCCTTCCTTCTTTCTCCCCTCCTCCCTTTCTAGTTCTCCTCCCTTTTGAATATTATCTTTCTTTTACATATTATACCTCTTTGTCCTCATTTACACTTATGGTTTCTCATATCAGAGAAACGATTTGATATACACTCATGAGTGTCTGATTTATTTCACTTAAGAGTATGTTCTCAAGGTGCATCCATTTACCTACAAATGATTCTAGTTTAACCTTTTTTATGGCAGAGTAGTACTCCATTGTGTAGAAAAACTGTATCTTCTTTGGCCATTGAACTAGTTGTTGGACATTTGGGTTGTTTCCAAGACTTAGCTATTACAAATTGTGTTGCTTTAATGAAATTGAAAGGGAAGCAGTACTTTCAAATGTCTTATCTGAAGAGCTTCCCCTAATCCTCAGAGGCAGGCTCTTTGTACTAGTGCTGTGTTAACAACTTTCCTCTACCCCTTTTTTTAAAAAAAATTTATTATGCAGGACTTGTATGTATTGTTAGTTCATTATCTGGCACATAGCAGACTTCTCTTGAGGTCCTACTGGACTTTTGTTTTCTAACTCTTTCCACTGCACACGTAAAATGCTTTTTTTTTTTTTTTTTGTGGTGTTCAGGCTCAAACCCATGACCTGGTGCATGTGAGGCAAGCACTCTACCACTGAGATACATCCCAACCCTAAAATGATTTTCTTTTTTTAAGCAAAGGTAATAAATACATTCTGAAAATTAATACAGTACTAAAGCAGGAAATCAAGATTAAACAGTGATGTAGTACTGGCAGGGAACCAATGCAACTGATTGAAAATATTTTTCACAGTTATCAGTGACCTTCAAACTGAAGTTATATATATCTTTTGGCTATAGGATGTCTTGAATTTACACAATATCGCATGATTCCATATACATGAAATTTATAGAAAAGGCAAATATGTCACTGGGGACATAATATCTCCTTTGTATTATTTCTGACAAAAATGCAAAGCTGGAATGTAATTATGAAGAAACAGTAGGCACAGATGAATTGAGTGTCAGGTTAATGAAGTTCTGTGCACAAAAGCAAAAACAAGTACAGACTTGGACCCACTGGTGATTATAAAACAGATAGGTAGATGGAGTTTAACAGCTCATTAAACTCACTGGAAAATTTTAACTTCCTTAGTCTTTTTTTTGTTTGTGTTTTGTTTTATTTTGGTGCTGAGGATTGAACTCAGGGCCTTGTGCTTGCAAGGCATTCACTCTAACCACTTTGCAAAATCCCCAACCCCTACTTCCTTAGTATCAAGGATTTGCAAAATGATGTACATAGAAAATACTTGGAGGTGGATTATTTTGCCTGACTATATCACAGATCAAGTCCTGAGGGTTTAAGTAAACCTAAAGTGTATACCGACAGAAGGAAAATAAAATTAAGACAAGAGGAGGAAGTTAGGAGTAGAGAAAAAGAGTGAAAAATTTTTTTCTGATCTAAAATGTTCTAGAAAATTCCCTAAACAGTGGCTTTCAGAATAGCGGTGGAAAGGAGAGCTTTTCAGGACCGGGCCAGACGGGTGAAAGATTCTACAGGCTGAAAGTCACAACACGAAGTAACTGTTCTTCGTGTTTCCAAAGAAACCAAATTCGTATTTATATTTCACAAAATTGATCAGGAAAAATGGTCTACTAGATTATTTGGATCAGTTACAAACAACATTGAGTTGGTGCATGTCTAAAGAACACACATCTTATAAACTTATCTTGGTGATAATACAATCTAAATCATCTTCAGAAAACTAGAGGATGACATAATTTACACAATCTACCTAATTTTATTTAAAACATCAGATGTCATGTATGCACATACTAGTTCTGGGGGTCTGGCATAAATCCATTTTATTTGCAGGCCTCTCCTCTAAAGCCTCCGTTGAATGACACTTACTTACCTTTTATCGCGGCCACAGCTGCTCTTCTGAGCCACAGGGGCGCTCCGGGCCCCTCCCGCCCCGCCACGGCCTTGCCCACCCCCGTGAACTCCCGTCGCCTCCCCTCTTCCCACTTAATTAAATTTCAGTTTCAAATGCCCTGTGGGAGCCTGCATCTTTGCCTAAATTATCCAAACGTTAAAGCTGTTTTGTTTTGCCTCATCCATGGGAAACTATAATTCTTTACTGTTTCACTCAGCTTTTTTAGTTTGGCTTAAATCATAAAAATGAAATTTCCACCCTGACCTGTACTTCGGGAACGTAGTGAACGACCAGGGAATACTTAAGACTCCGGGAGGCTGGGCCAGCTCGCCAGGGTCGTGCGGCCGGAGCTACCGGCGCTTCTACCTTCGCTCCGCCCCTTCGCGCGCCCGCCAAAGGCGCCCTCGGACGCAGCCCGGCTCCTTCTCCCCGCCCGGACCCTCTCCACAGCCTGAGCAGCCAGCCCTGCTCCCGTCCACGCGCCGCCGGAACCGCACTTACCGCGCTGACCGGGGCGGGGGCGACGCCGTTTTGAGATGCGACCACCTCCGGCCGCGCCGGTCGCTCGGAGCCGGAGACGCAGCAACTCCCGAGCGAGCGGAACCGCCGCGGCGTCGCCCTGGCAACCGGGGCGCGCGGGCCGCGCTGCGCAGGGCGGCTTTCCGGGCTGTTCCCCAGGCTCCCGCAACCGCACCCTGGGTCGCCTCTGTGCTGAGCCTGCTTACAGCAGGGTGTGGACTCAACAAGTAAGATGAAGAAGGCGCCTTGGAAACATTTATGACTACTTAACAGTCTTGTTCCTAAGGGATTAAGAGCACAAAAATTATGCTTGTATAGATGTAGAATATTAACTAGTCCGTTTCCCTGCACGGGCAGACCATCGGTTGCAAAATTCTTTGCCATCAGTCATTACTTTTGGTCTTGACTTATGGTGGACACAGGTTTTCTAGAAGCCAACTTTCTGAGACAAGCAGCTATCCATTACTGTGGCTCCTTAATGCCATTTTCACAATCCGGCGAGTATTCTATGAGTCAGAATAAAACAGAATTTTGTCATCCAGTGGGGAAAGAAGTCAAGTAAATAATGTGATGAATGTTATACGGATAAACGTTTTGACTTCAGGAAAGCTACTTTTTGTTGAAGCTTTAGTTTGTTCCCAAGACTGAAAAAGCTATGTTCATGAACACACCTTGAATAAAATGCTCCCCATCATGGCCAGATATAGGATATCCAAACTTCCCTTCTTTCCTCACAAGTGTCTCCTCCCTTTTTCTTATTCACTTCAGTTCTTCTCTATTTCCTTTATTTGCCTAGAAATATGCTCTCAAAATTTCCATTTGTAGCGAACACGATCAAACCAGAAAATAACCTTTATCCCTTCCTCCTTCAAGACTAAAAATACTTCCACCAAAATGAAGTCTAATCCTAAACGTACACCTACCTACTTCTGTAGGGTTACTCCTCTCCTCATGCTGTATTCTCATTAAGTATACGAGTAACTAATCACATCATGCACGTCTTACTTTCATCTTCATAGTACTACTTGATCTCTGCAGTTCTTGCAATGCTTGACTCAGATTTTTCTAACAAGGAAGCCCTTTACAATCAGCCCATCTGCTCCATGTACCCTAAGTACCATTGCATTTAATGTCACTATTCCTTGAACCTGCAGTGTTTTTTTCATACAGCTAGGCTTATAGCTTCCTACCCTGCTTTTTTCCTGCACCAGACAAACTCCTCTTCATCTACCAACGCGTGGTTTACGCATCTTTCTACACAAAGGCTTTCCTATCCCAAAGCAGAATCAGGCACAACTTCTTGTACTTTTTACTGCTACTCACTGCCACTTACTTTTATTAATCCAAGTGTCTTCCTTTGATGAATACTGGCTAGGAATTATTCCTTTTCAGTCTTTCCTCCAGTGCTAGTAAAGTGCCCTGATAGACTGTAAATAATACATGTTAAGTAACTGTCTCACAAAAGAAAGTCCTTGTAGTAAGGTTTGACTAGGATTATTTAATTAACAAGCTTCAACTGTAAAGTTAATTTTACAAAACCCCTGTATACTTAATACAAAAATACTATGAATAAAAAAACCCTTTTTTGGTAAAGCAAAAAAATAAAGACAAAATTTTTTTTGTCTTGTTGCAAAGAGACAGTGAAAATCATTACTTGCAATCCAACTGGAGAAAATGATCTAATTTCAGAGGGAAAAACGCTTGAATATTTTAGTAGGCAGTGAACATACTGCATGTATTCCATGTAATAGTATCGCACGGTGGGCCAACCTTTTAGAGGTTTCAGTGATAACAAACAGTTGGCTGTGGCACACATGCTGTAGGTTTGCCACTACTGGCTAGCATATTGGTTATGAGGGTACACTTTGAACTAAGTGCCTAGTTCAAATTTTAGCTCTGTCAATTACCATTATAGGCCTAGGCAATCTTTGTGCCTGTTTATCTGTAAAATGAAATTAACATTTAAATTAACATTTTAGCTGCATTGTTTACCCATTATTTTGTACAGCACATACTTTCACCTCTGCTAATAATGGTGAAAACTGGTACAATCTATCTGTCATTTCCTGGTCCCTACTGAAATCAGAGACACTGGCAAACTGAATGATGCCAAAAGGCCCATAAACAGTTGATCTTTCTTCTTTCAATAGCTAAGAAGTAGCATGAACTTTAATGATAACCAGATTGTTTCCAACATTTGAGTGACTCTCTTTTTGAGGGCATAAAGAGCCATAATCAACAGTTCTTAGGTGGAACCTAGAAATTTCTCTTCTTGCTGTGTTGCTCAGGTTGGCTTTGAACTCATGATCATCCTGTCTCAGCCTCGAGTAGCTGCGATTACAGGCAAACTCAAAGTACCTGGCTAGAAATTTGCTTTTTTTTTTGGCGGGGGGTTGGTGTTGGGGATCAAACTCAGGGCCTTGTGCTTGCAAGGCAAGCACTCTAACCACTGAGCTAAATCCTCAGCCTTGAAACTTGCATATTTAACTGTCATTAAAGATAAAGCTCTCTGAAGCAGGTGATCTTTGGACCACACTCAGAAACACTGATTTAATCTCCTCCAGGGTTTTCATGCTAGAATGCATATCAGAATAATTTTCACAGTTTTATAAAAGTACAGGTTACTGGGTATTCATTATCCCCAAAGATTGTGATCTCAGGGATTCTTAAAAACCCCATAGTTTGGGGTTGTGGATTTAGCTCAAGTGGTAGAGTGCTTGCTTAGCAAATGCAAGCCCCTGTGTCTGATCCTCTGCACTCTCCCCACAAAGATACTCATAGTTAATACACAATGAGTTGTATATTTTATTTTTTGAAAATATTTCTAAGTGCTTGACAGTTAAATGTGATGATTAACCCTTTTTCAGATAGGATGGCCCTTTATATAATTTAAAGGACTTGGAAACTGGAAAAAACAATGGTCTAGAAAAAGGATCAACAACCTTGTCAATAAATGCTAGGAAGAGAATCTTAATTTCTTGAAAATCTTTCCATGAATCTCTTTTTCACCAAAATGATGATAATATTATATTAATAAAAATGTTTTTAAAAAGTCACTAGTCATTAATACTAAGATTATTCACAATGTTTGGGAAAAGCGATATACCTAATTGCTATGATTATTACCATCTGTACAATTTTAGACATGGAAACTGTCTTAAATTCAGGTAGTGGCATAAGGAATAGCAGAAATGGTACAGCCTAACTACCTAACCCAGTTTTTTGCACTTACTCTTTTCATTCCTTACCTCCAGAAATGCATTCCCCAACATCCTCCCTTCTTGTTTCTAACTCAGGTGATAGCAAATTATTTTCTGTAAAGAGTCAGATAGTAAACATTTTAGGGTTTGCAGTACTAGACTTTGAAATCATTCAACCCTAACACTGTGGCACAAACACAGCCATTTGTGTTACTGTGCTACAGCAAAGCTTTTACAAAAACAGGCAGTGGGTGGGACTGGACTGAGGACTATAGTTTGCTGTCTCTTGCTGTAACTGAAACACAGTATTTAACTGATTTTCAGGATCAGACATTAAAGATTCTACAAAAGATGTCCTTTCCTCAAGTGGGGGAATATTACTGCTTCATGAAATTGAGATTACAAATCAAATATAAATGACTTGAGGGACCAGAATTAGGTCCTTAAGGATTTAAGTGCAAAACAAAGTTTTTTCCTTAATATATTTTAGTGTTACTATGTACAGATTAAGCCAGATGACAAGCTACTACACAACAGCATATTAAAAAAGTGTTTATTTTACACTATGTACAATCAAGAACATATTTAAAACCATTATCAATTAAAATAAATGAAGACCATAAATCACAATTTAGTTTGTTCTTAGTGTGTATATACTCGCATTAAAATATAAAGAACATATACCAAAAAGAGCCAAAAGTGTGCATTTGCTAATCTTGGTTTATACATATTCCACTGGAAAAAAACAATAAAAAAAGACTTTAACCAAAACTAAGTTTCTGTGATGTGTAGTAACCATTATATTGTTTGTATGAGGTAGTAACTAAATTATTTTGGCCATGTGTTAATACTCTAAGTCAAAAGAAATATGAAAGTACTAATAAAATAAGGCCAACGAAAGTAAAAATTCCACTAGAAATTTGAACCGCTTCACTCTATGGAATGTTATAGCTCTTCAATGTGATTATATGAAATGTCTAGTGTGGACTTTAATAATGCTAATTTATTTTTGTGCATACCGTAATTAAGACAACAACTGCAGTGTTACATCATGGTACCGCTATTCTGTACTTAAAAGTTTTTCAAAGATATTTTAAAGCAAAGACAGGCAATTTTACAGGATTTCTTCCTAAATATAAAAAGATCAGTTACTACAACAGGTGGCTAATTGGTTTTTTCATATAGAAAACAATCCAAATACATTTAAAAAAGATGTTGTGGAGCCAACCGCATATTGACAACGTCACAGCTTACTTTTGTGACTCAACATATCACATATCAATACTTTGTGCAAATATAAACACCAGTGTACTTGCATTAAAATTAAAAACAAGATTATAAAATGATTACAGCCTCCATTACAATTTTAAAAGTTATAAGATTTATATTCATATTACTAAATTACATATAATAAAAAATACAATAGTGTTAAAGTACTGTTTCATTGCCAGCATCCCATTTTGTAATATAAGCACACCCAAGATTATACTAAAGAATACTTAAAATATTAACCCCAATAGCATTTTCATCAACATTTACATTTGTACAGATAAGACACTTACTTGTACATCTCATAAAAGTACATTATCTACATAAATTCTTAGTGTATGTCTTTAGCAATATGAAGTTTCACAGAAAAATACTGCCTATATTTACAAAGATTACATAACAATGAATTAAGCACTTGTGTGGTTCAATATGCTAAATATACCCATACCATTTAAAACAAAAAGTTTCCTCATCTCGTCTCATGCCACAATAAATTACAAGTAACTGAAGCCAGGTTACTGCAGCTTTTGTACAGCTTCGAGCATCCATTAATGTTGGAGTGGTAGTGTTTGTTTTTTCCTATAGCTAATTGCCAAAGTACAATACATTTCAGTAACTGTTTTCATGACCCGCCAGTATGTATAAGTTGCTGTTTGCTGTGGGGTTATCAGTTGGCCTACTTTCCAAAACCACGACCCTAAAAGTAATAAAAGAAACATATAACAAAACAATGTTATTCTTAAAAAGTAATGTTAGCAGAAAAATTTTCCACAGTTTCTCTATTACATGTCTCTATACATGCACTCATTTGATTTATGGGCAGAAATAATTTGCTATCACTGTGATTAAAAGAGCCAGCGCCAGCTCTAGAAAGTAATTTTGCTGCCCACTACTTCCCACCTCTAAGCCAGGATTCTTCCAGAAGTTGGGAATGAGGGGTGGGAGTAGGCAGAAATGTGTAATGTAGGAATAATTTGGTTGGAACTTAATTCTTCTCATAAATTTTAAAATAATTTGCAAGAATCAGAAGACAAATCGGAATACAACTTCAAAATTTTATTTGATAATAAAATCAGAAAGTTCTGTGTTAATAGGTCATTTTTTCCCGTTCTGTTGTAAATCAGACATAGTGTATTTAATGCAAAATAGTACTGACAGATCTATAAATTCCCATTACTTGGAAGGTCAGGTTTTTTTCAATATAGTTTTAAAATATAATGCTGAACATATTACTACACAAATTTCAATTCTCCTGCAAGAGAAGAAACCTGTTTCATGCTGGGTTTAGAAAGCACACTTAATACTACACATTTAATAGAACCCATTTTCATACCTGTCAGATCCAAGCAGCCTGAAAATTCTTGTGTTATCTGAAATTTCTTGTGTTACCTGTTCAATTAAAATATAAATTTATTTCCTGAAATTAAAGATACAAAATCTTATATGGGCATTTCATTGTAACTTTACAGAAAAGAAACATAATTCCCAGGATGGAAAAATATCACTGTATGACTATTCATTGTTGGCTTGCATGTCAATTTGTTAGTCTGGGAAAAATGTGGCTAATTTGAAATTAATCATAGAGTACAGGTGAGGAAAACTACTTGTTAAATTACAGTATTTCAGGAAAAAAATTTAAAGAAAAAGCACTAAGTCCATTTTATTTATCTGAACTCTTTCATCATTTAGGTTAATACTAATAGCAAGGCTACTGACAGCAGCAAGCCACTTAGATCTAGTTCTTTCACATAAAAGGCTGCTGGGTGGTGTAACAGGAAATACTTAAGCCAGACATGACTTAAATTTGACTCTTAGTTCTCTCACTTACTAGCAGTGACACTGTACAAGGCATGCAATTTTGGGGAATAGTTTGCTTGTTGCAAAATCGATAGAAAAGATCTACCTTGCAGCAGTACTTTGTAGTATTCATACAAGTATAAGAGAGTATAATGCCTAGCTAAGGAAGTGCTCAACACATAATAGTTACCTTTCCCATTCTCCTAAAATAGTATTTTCTGATACAATATATACTTCAAGAAGTGCTAGAGTGGCTAGAGATTTAGCTTGGTGGTTGGAGTGCTTGCCTAGCAAGCACAAGGCTGTGAGTTCGATCTCCAGCACCAAAAAAAAAAAAAAAGAAAAAAGAAAAAAGAAAAAAAAAGAGGTGCTAGAGTGACCATTAATTGAGAGGTAAAGAATAAGACTACAAAAAAAAGAGGAAACCCAATGTTAACAGGTCATTGAACACAAAATGTTCCAAATTATAATGGCAGTAACTCCTCCCAAAATTGGTAGGGTGAAAAAAAAATCTGATCCTGAAATTAAATGTATTCCATCAAAACTCCTACAATTCGTTATTCCTGACACTCGTGATTCTTCACTTCTGATGTTATCCAACACACTGGAAGGAAGTAAATACGCTCACTTTAGTAACAGTGGCCCATCCTAACTGTGATTTCCAGTACCTTTGGGGGTTTTCCTACTAAAAGAATGGTATTTCTGGAGGTACTGTACTGAGGGCTGCCTGGGTAGTCTGAAACCCGCCCCCACAACACTCTATCCTGCCTAAGACACCTCTGTTTCTCTGACTAGTGTTTATTCGTTTTGGACTGTTCTTATCTCCCTGCTCATTCCCTTAGGTGATTTAAAAACTACTTTTGAGAGGTGAGCTGGCTTGCTGGAATTACTGCTAGAAACATATTAGCAGTGACCTTTCTTTAATACTTACTACAGGTTAGGCACTGTGCCAAGCACTTACATGCTTCATTTCATTCCACCTTAACTGTGAACTCACAGTTGGAAAGATACAGATGGAAAGATACAGGTAGAGAGAAGTCAAGTGACATGCCACGGTCACTCAGCTACTAACTAGTAGGGTTAGACTTGAACCTGTGTGTCCAGTTTCTGGAATGCAAGCTCATGATCACTAAGCTATACGGCTTACTTTGTAAGGAGAAATACTCTTACTTGTTAGAAGAAGGGGACAACAGAACAAAAATGAGCTATTTTCTTGCTTGAGGAATCTGAGGTTCTCCTTTCCTTCCAATGATCAAGTATTATCGATGGGCTTGTGGGTACTGAAAGGATTTTTGGTGATTTTAACATTCTAGGGGGCAAACACTGTATGTTTTATTCATGTTTATAACCCCGACACTTCGTAGTAAAAATGTTAAACTAAATTAAATATACCATATGGCTTAAATTATTCCTGTAAGGTAGAGAGGACTCATGATATGCAGCTAAGGGCTAATAAAAAGAGACAAAGAGTTTTAAAAAATCAAGTGAATAAGGATAATAGAAATAGGAAGCAAGCTGGTATCAAGAGAAACGTAGTTATTATCACTGGGAAACAAGGTAGATAAGGTGCCTCAGGACAGAGTGCCTGCAATAAGCACTCTTGTTCCAGGTCATGGTCTAGGAACGCTGAAAGAAATCGTAACTGGCTCACTTTCAGCAGTATTGGGAAGTTCTTGTTCTCAATTTGAGGGTTATTATCTGGAAGCACATCAAATATGCACTGAAGCTGTCTGAGTAACGGAGAGAGTGGTGGCTCTAAAGTATGTTACTAGACTGAACATAGTAATAACAAAGTTAGCAAATTTAGTAGTTTCCCAAAGTTAACGAGAACTGTTTGAAGTAGACCTGACAATGTCTTGTGACTATTCAAAATTTTATTTCAGTTAGCTTCTCACTAGGTTGGCGCCTGGCCCCAAACTCCTGGCTCAAGTGATTCCACTGCCTTGGCCTCCCAAGCAGCTGGGACTAGAGGCACATGTCACTATGCTGGACTTCGGGTTAAGGGGCATGTATTTAAAAAGATTACTTACCTCATTAGATCTAAAACTTCTACCTTGCATTCCATGTTTCCAGAAAGCTAGCACACTGTCTTGTAGACAAACTAGCAGGCAAGAACAGCTCAATTACTGTTAATAGTACAAAAGTTCAGCTGATAAGCATCATTTCATTCCTCTATCTCATATAGTAATATCTCAACTAAAAGCTGATGTCCACTAGTGTACACTTTATGGCATCTTTATATTTGGAATTTTATAAATATACTATATAGAGCTTATTCATTTTTTTGGTAAAAAAAATTCACTGAAAATACATGTTACAGAAACTTCTGTTTTGAAAAATAACAAATTTAAAAAACACTGCAAACACAGAAAAATACAGAGAACTGCCTGAAAAATACACATATATCTACCAATGAACTATCAAATCTCAACCTTCTTCTGTATTTGCTTTTTGCTTTAAATAAAAACAAATACAGGGGCTGGGATTTAGCTCAGTGGATAAAGTGCTTGCCTAGCAAGCACAAGGCCCTGAGTTCAAACCCCAGCACCTGCTCCCCCCCGAAAAAAAACAAATACAGTAGGCATCCCCTACAGACATGCCCCCAATCCCATTCTGGCCTACCTTACTCTCTAAGATAACCATTATTATAAATTTGGATTTATCGTTCTTGGGCATGCTTTTTTTATTTCTACACTATAAGTTTACATTATTAATAAAGGCTTTATATTGAATGCTTCCAAATGTCATATATGAGGTATGGTGAGCTTTAGTTCTAGTTTTTTTATTATTATAAGTACAGCTGCAATATTCTTGTAGATTTTCTTGAAAACATCTACAAAACTTTCTCTGAGGTAAGGTACCTAGTCCTGGAAATACTGGGACACAAAACATATGCATAAATGAAGCGAATTTTAGTTTTCTTTTTTATATTTACATATTTGATACATATTTTTGCACATATTCCACGAGGAAGAAATCTAATTTTGTTTCTTGTAGATGGCCAACAGTACCAGCACCATTTATTGAACAGTCCATCATTTCCCCATTGTTGTATAATGCTGTAAGTTTCCATTTACATGGCAGTCTATTTTGGGTCTTCTTTTTCTGTCCCACACTTCTGTTTTTTAACGCTTGTCTTAGTAACTATGGTTTTACGGCAATACTGACCAGGGCAAGTATTTGTCAACATTTATGTTACCATTCTTGGTCCCTGGCATTTCCACATGAATTTACCAAGTGGCACAAAACACTTTGTTGGAATTTTTACTTGCAAATGCATTGTATTTGTGGACTAACTTGTGAAGAACTGACACCTTTCTTACGCTGAGTCTTCCTACCCATGGATATGATGTAGTTCTTCGGTGGTTCAAATGCTCCCTTATGTCTTTAAACAAAAATGTAGAATTTCAGGCTGGGGATTTAGCTCAGTGGTTACAGGGCTTCCCTCGCAAGCACAAGGCCCCGAGTTCGATCCCTAGCACCAAAAAGAAAAAAAAAAAAAAAAAAAAAGGTAGAATTTCTTAGAAATGATTTTAAACATGAAAGGGATCTTTCTTCCTATTAAAATATTCAGATTGTTTAGAAAAGCTATTGGTTGTGTTGCTCATATCTAGCAAGTATGAGCCTCTTTTTAGGTCTAGTAAGAGTTTTAGATTCTTCGTAGGTGCCATAACCATGAACAAAAAAATAATCTTTTAATGCTTTTCTTTCTAAAATTTATACTTTTAACAAGACAATGTAATAATAGTAAGCATTCTCGTCTTGTTCTCTACTTCAATGGGAATTATTCTGACCATTAAACATGGTATTTTTAATAAGCTTTGCTAAGTAAAGGACATTTCCCTCTATTTCTAATGTTATATATTTTTTCTAATTTGCTAGATATCTTTCTGATTTGTAAGTCATTTATCATTAATAATTTATAATTAATATTTTATTGAAAACTTTTTGTATATTTACTGGAAACACATGACTTTTCAATCTTAAAGCAATGTGTACCTTGTTAAGTAATACATTCCCCTCCGCCTTTTTTTTTTTTTTTTTTTGAGAAGAGGTATGTTGCTCAGGCTAGACTTGAACTTGTGATCTTTCAGCCTCAGCCTCTTGAGTAGCTGGGAATAGAGGTGGGTGGCAATGCTCCCAACTTTTATATAAACATTTCTGATGCAGAACCATCCATGTCTTCTAGAGATAAAGTCTACCAGTAATGTGGAATTCTATTTGCTACTTTGGAAAGAGATGTTTAAAAGTCTATTTTCACAAATTAGATTACATTTTTCCCTTAATCTTGTTTGATTTTAAACAAGTATTTAATTTAAAACACTGTATTATTGAGAATTTTTTTCTACCATCTGCAACCGTTTGAATGGGATAGTGATTATCTCTTAAGGATAAAAAGAAAATCACCTATAAAATTATAATGCTTGTCCTGGCTACAGTTCCTCACGGCCTGTAGGATGCAGGCCTGCAAACTTCAGGCCTGCATACTACTTTTTCTAATGTTCATCTTGCTTTTGACCCTGGCTATTTCTTTTTAAGCATGGATACCATTTAACCCCTTGACCAGATGTCTTTTGAAATGGACTTACTATCAACATTTGTTGGGGGAGGGACATTCTAGCTGGAGGAGAGAAGAAAACAGAACCTCGAATAAGATAAATTTGCCCTTGGTCTTATCCTCTGCCAGCATATATATGCAAATACCTTGATTTTACTTATAAAGGAAACCAGAAAAATTGGGCGATCATTATTCTTTTCCCCAGCACCACCATTTATATGATTATTTTCACTTTCTTTCTTTTTTTTTTTGGAGTAGGAAATTTATTGAGGGAGAGAAAGAGAGCTCCTGAGAGACAGGAGGGGACCTGAGTGGGTTGCTCGATTTTTCTTAAATATTATCATTTTAGAATACTGATTTGGTCAGAATCCTTTTCCAGAAAAAACTTTTACTAAGCAAAATGTGAAAATGGCAAAAAGCAAATTTTATATACTTAAAATACACTGGCCAGCAAATAACAACAGTAAAAACACAACAGGATGTTATACTAAATTTTAAAGTATTTGATTATTTCTTTAGAAAATGCCAATCTGTAAGAAAGGTAATACTATTTACACTAAAATTATTAAACTGTTTAAGAGAACGTGTATGATGAAGGTTGTTCTGGTTTATGTGTCCTCCAAGAGCCTCAGGTGCTCAAAGGTGGGGCTTTTGGAAGGTGACTGGATTACAGGGACTTAGAGCCTACCAGCTGTTAAGAGGCAGGTCACTGGGGGCATGACCTGGAAGGCTGTTATCTTCCTCCACACTCTGTGCTTCCTGAGTGCTATGAGATGAGGCAGCTTTCTTCTGTCCAGGCCCTTCTACATGCTGCCAACCATGCAAATATTGGAAACTTCTAGAATGTGAGCCAAAATAAACCTCTCCTACTTTAAGTCGTGGGTGTTGGGTATTTTGCCGCAGTGAAGAGGCAATTAACTAAGTAAGACAAAGACTAATAGTGACCTCATATAATTATATCCTGTATTATAAAAAGTCCTGAATAATATACACTTATACTTTCAGACAATTATCATGTAAATTATTTTAAGCAGTTTACAATGCAAAGAAATATAAAACTTTGGCTCACCTATTGATTCAATCTGGAAATCAAAGGTGAGTTCTGATGATAATTTTCTGCTAGATTTTAATCTTCCTTGGAGATTTACTATTTTTATACAACCTAGTGAAAAACAAACATTGTTCAGAAACTAAGATAGAGACTCTTATTAAAATAAGATGTTTAAATAAAAACTTACAGTCCAAGCATACAAGGATGGTATCTCTCTCTAGCTGGGTTACATGAGTTACACTTGTCTGTGGGGTATCTACAATACAAAGAAAGCTTGATCAACTTACAGAAAACTGTAATAGTATAGCACAGAGACATTAAAGAAAAGGATTCTGAGTGCTGCCATATTTGAAATGGATATATATCTTTTGCAGTACAAATATAGTGGCTAGACCATGCTACTTGGATTCTAACGCTGATGATATGAGTACTCAACATAGAACAGTACTGTAAATATTAACTCTTGTTAATGCTATTGGCAATGGAATTACTTTTATCCATAGTTGAAACCAGGTGTCTAGTTGTCTAAATTATGGCTATAAGTGATTTTTAATTTTAAACTCAGAAGACCCGAACTTTGATGAACAATGATGAACAATGATGCTTTGTGCATCAATACATGCTGGTGCCTAGCACATGCAATAAATATGCACTGAAAAAAATGAATCAGAGAGCCAAACGAATTACTTTGACTACAAATAAATACTGAAACCATTTTGAAAAACATGAAATACTACCCAAATGCAAAGGGGCATAATTTTTGTCACAATGTTCAAAGTTCTTACAAATTGAAAATATTTAAATAACTTGGTTGTTTTTATGAAGTGAAAACTAATACTTCATGGGAGAAAAAGTATAATGGATGTCATATATAACCTATCTTGCTTTTTTCTTCTTCCAATTTGTAATTACAGTACCTTAGGACATCTAAGAACTGTTATATTTTGAGTTTGTTACTGCTGTAACTTATCAGGGTTAGAAGAGCACTAAATTGGTGGCCGTTTTTTAAAGTCAGTGTTTCAGGGCTGGGGATTTAGCTCAGTGATTAGAGTGCTTGCCTTGCAAGCACAAGGCCCTGAGTTCGATCCCCAGCACCACAGGAAAAAAAAAAAAAGTAAAAAAAAAAAGTCAAGTGTTTCATTTTTATTTAATACATTCCAATCAAATAGTAACAGCAATAAATCAACACTTTGAAAAACAGGCAGGTATCCCCTACATCTGGTAGAAAATTAAGTCAGTCATTATAGAAGGCAGACAAACTGCTGATGTCTATCATTTGACATTAATTGGCTTGACCTCAAATCAGAGGTCACATTTCTGCAGTTCTTACAGAATCAGTGAAAATTAAGTGTCTGAGCATGTCTATACAATCTACCTCGGGAGAAAGCAGCCAGTCTATCAATACTAGACCAGGAAAATGAAGTTTTACTAACTGCTTATAACAATTAGGTCCTAAATACTGGGATCATCTTTAAAAAACAATGATACCTGGCTATCACCCCCAGGATATTCTGATCTGATTTGATGTGTGACTTGAGGTATCAGAAGTTTTCGGGGTTTTTTTTTTCGGAAGCTGGGGATTGAACTCGAGGCCTTATGCTTGCAAAGCAAGCACTCTAACCGCTGAGCTAAATCCCTAGCCCTTATCAGAAGTTTTAATCAAAACTGCTAGCTCATAATTTTGTCTAATGTACACCCTAATCATTCCTCTATCTTTATCTCATGATCTCAAGTACAGAAATGAATTATATTTGCCATATTTCACTTTGAATAAAGGGAATTCACCAGGGTAAGGCCATGGAATCAAAAGTTCTTTGGGAAGGAAGATACCCACAGCTGCATAAAACTCTGCTGTTAGGAAATGAGGCCTTTTGAGGTTGGGGATTTAGCTCAGTGGTACGAGTGCTTGCCTTGCAAGCACAAGCCCTGAGTTCAATCCTCAGCACAAAAGGAAAAAAAAAAAAAAAAAAAGAGGAAATGAAAGCTTTTATTCAACGACTACAAGAAAAGGATTTTAAATGAAAAGGCTTGAGAGAATAGCCAGGCATGGTGGCATACACTTGTGATCCCAGCACTCTGGGAGCCTGAGGCAGGAGGATCCCAAGTTCAAGCCCAGACTGGGCAACTTAGTCAGATTCTGTCTCAAAAAAAGGGGTTGGGGGAGCTGGGATTGAGGATGTAGCTCAGTGCGAAGGCCCTGGCCCTCAGTAGGGAGGGGAGTGGGTGGGAGGAGACACTACAGCAAATTCACAGACAACAAAGTATTTATTATATAACAATCTCTTCCCACTGGGAAAGCAGAAATGCGCCACCTGTTTGAAAGAAAAGATAGGTGGATAAGGGAAAGTTACAATAGAGAAATGAGGAGGGAGAGGAGCAAAGGTCTCAAAATGTTGCCAAGGGCCAGCCATGTTTTCCTTCAACAATGTATTCTTAAAGTAAAGTTACCTGTCAGGTTTAATGTGTTAAAAAGAATGGGGTGGGTGGGAGTGTGTGTGCGTGCGCGCGCACGCGCGCATGCATGCGTGCGTGCGTGTGGTGTGTGTTCAGCATCTACTGTCTCTAGGCTTTTGTGAATATAAGTGTGATTATTTTTTTCAGTACAAAAAAACTTTGGTTCCTTACAAATGCCTACCTGATCAATACCTTACTGGCAAGCTGTTTCTTCAATATTTCTCTTGTTAGCCAAAGATTCTGACAAATGGCCTTTGTAAGATCTTTAAAAATCACTTTCTAAAGTGGCCATTGTCTCTTGTATAGCAAAACATTCTATATGAAAGTTTCACACTATAATCAAATTTCTCTATATTTGGTGATAATATTTGCTAAGGTAAGTAGTTATGAAGAAGGGACGCAACTTGGTAATATTTAAGAAAATAAATCATACAGAAGAATTATTTTGAAATATCCTTGCAACTACTTTGAAAGTAGCTGCTTACTTACAATTTGTACCTTAATTATAAATTCTTACAAATTGATTAAAGATATTGGGTACTACCAGTGTTTATGATTTGGATCAAATGACACACAAAAGGCTCAGAGGTGGGGAGGAGGGTGAGCAGAAGTGAATGGATCATGAGGGTGCTAATCTCAGTTTATAGCTGAGTGGGCTCTTAGGAGGTAGGCCCTACTTGGAGGAAGTAGGCCCCTTCTGGAAGTATGACCTAGAAGGGTGTATTTTGTCTCCAGCCCTCTTCTCTTGCTGTCTGCTTTGTGGTCACTGTGAAGTGAGCAGCTTTCCTTTGCCACCCGCTTCTGCCAAGATGTACTGCCTCGCACCTCAGGCCCAGAGAAGAAGCTAGCAGACCATGGACAGAAACCTCTGAAGTCGTAAGCCAAAATAAATCTTTCCTTGTTTAAATTATCTTTCTCAGGCGTTTTATTAAAGTGATGAAAAGCTGACTAACACAACTGGTGTATCAGTTAGAAGTCTATACCAGGAAACAAACTATCGTTAAAATATTCTATTATGCAGCTTTTAAAATCACCTTTTCTATTATACAGATAGTTTTCAAAGTATGGTTCCTGTAGCAACATCACCATCATCACCTGAGAATTTACAGAAATGGAAATAGTCAGGTCCCACTCCAGGCCTAAGGAACAAAGAACTTTGAGACTGGGGCTGCACAATATGTTTTAACAAGTCTCCTGGTGTTTCTAATGCACGCTCAAAATTGGGAATCACTGGTATGCATCAGGTAATTCCATGATCACTTTTATCTATACTCCTATAAAGTGATGGAATGTGATTAAAAAGGTAAAATTACCTGATGATTTTTGAGGGTGCAGAACAAAAGGAGTTATGCAATATACCAATTTCTAAGTATATGACATGTAAAATTAAATACTTGAAAATTCTGAAAGTTATGAATTTTTTAAGGGTTTAGGGTTTGCTTCAAATCTTCTAATGTTAATGTATGCTAATACACATTGCATAAAGATTCATTTTCATATTAATAAACATGAAAAAAATTGGAGGCATATAAAATTCTCTAAAAACAAATGTGAAAAGTATGAAAATGGAAAGTATTATCAAAATTTTAAAAAATCTGAGCACCTGTAAACTATTGCTTTTTGAGAAAAGCATTGTAGTTGGTATTCAATTGGTAATATTAATGTAGTTATTTCCAAATGAAATTAATTCAAGCTTTTTTTTTTTTTTAAGTGCTGGGGACTGAACCCAGAGCCTTCTACACATTAACGTGAGCCCTACCACTAAGTTACATCCCTAGGCTACCAATGTGACTTTAGTGCTTACCTATACATAGTATCCTGAGATAAACTGCTACTTTAAATATTCTATTTTATGTCATATGTCTGTCAAAGGTCACAAAACGACCCAGGTATATATCTCATTTTATAGTAAGATATGTATTCCTGCTAGTTCATTTATTATTATGCACCAAATATGGTCTCTTGTGGGTCAGATCCTTACCATATTCATTTCTAAACTAAGAAAAATTAGTTAGTTGTGGTGGCACACAGTTGTAATAGCAGCATTCTGAGAGGCTGAGGCAGGAGGATCACAAGTTTGAGCCCAGCCTCAGCAACATGAGCAAGACCCTTTCTCAAAAAAAAGAAAGCTTGGGAATATAGCTTAGTACGAAGGCCTTGGGTTCAACGGTTCAGGACTGGACAAAGAAAAAAAGAAGAAGAAAAGTATATGTGCTCAAAATGTATATCCTTTGTCAATCAAATTGTTTTACATGTGTCAAAGGAATTACCTATTTTAAAGCAAGCCTTCCCTTCTTCCTGTTGTTTAAGACTGTCTTTTTATGCAACTTTTGCTTAGTGAGAAAACAGTAAATGTATGACACAAAAATCACAGACCTGATTCTGTAAACCACGAAGAGGTAGAATTTGGGTTGACAGTTTCAAATCGAACCACTTGGTTGAAGTCTCGCCCTCTGCTGACTCCGACACAGACTAAAGGGTACTCCTGCTCAGGAACGACCAGCATCTCAAACACCCGGAGCGGACATGGGATGGGGAAATCTATGTGCTAGAGAGAAGAAAGAAAAGCATGGTAAGTAAGGGGAAACACAAGCCAAATAATTTTTTCAGAAGAGTATTAAGAGCTTACACATCTATAAAATATAAAAAATAGCTTTCTACTATAAAGATTGCTTGTTGTCACAGCAGCTCAGAATATGCAGAAAAATCTAAATTATGAGGCATTTTTCTAAACATTTTAGGTTTACTATTATAAAAAATTTTAAAGTTTAAAAAAATTTAAAGTACTATTTTAGATACTAGGGCTGGAAGGGAATGTATAAGTCACCTGTCTGACTCTTTCAGAGTTGGAAAATGAAGCACAGGAACTGAGTGACTGGCCGAGGCTTGCCAGGCCAGGGGCAGTCTCCTGTCTCCTACTTTGATGCTTCCTCAGCTATATTCCTCTGCTTTCCTTACTAACTGAGCACACATGGAGGAGAGACATGAGACGGTAATTAGAACAAGACATACCTCTGACAAGTGTGGACAGAAAAAGACCAAATAAGAAAAATTTAGCCTCATATCTCAAGTGATTTTATTCAATAAATTAACTTACAGTTATACAACCAACTTTGATTTTATATTGCTACAAAAATAATAAATTCACATTTTGTAGGTTTCGAAAAATAGAAAATACTAACTTTATTAGTAATCAAGGAGTAAAACCACAATGAGATACTACATATATAACCAGAATACCAGTAACTAAGATTAAGAAGAATGACAAAAACTAACATTAGAGAGGAGTAAATGAATGCTCATGCACTGATGGCAGGTATATAAGTGGGTGTAACCATGCTGGTTAATTATATTATCTTTTAATGTTGAAGATGTGCATTCCTTCTAACCTGACAGTAACACTCCTAGGTCTACATTCTAGAGGACGTGGGTCCACATGAGTAGGCGAGACAGTGAAATGTTCATGGCAGTATTGCTCAGAATAATAAAAACTTGAAATAAACCAAGTGCCTATTAATAGAATGGATAATATCACGGCATATTCAATGCCATATACAGTGGAAAATTATATACGATAATATTCTAATACAATACAGTAAAAAATTATACAGCAATGAGTGTGAACGAACTGTAGCTGTAGCCAACAACTATATAAACAAAATGTTGCCTAAAAGCAGCCAGACATGAATGAATATATCCTTTTGGTTCCACTTTCATACTTTTAAAAATCAGGTGAAATTTTAATTCTAATGTTTAGGGATACATGCATATATAGTAAAAAAAGAAAAAAAAAGCAAGGACCTTCTAGATTTTCTTTTTAAGAAAGAGAAAGGAGCTGACTAGAAGGGGAAGTGCCATAGGCAATTTTGAGGCAGTTCTTCACAACAAAGGTTGGTTTACAAGGAAAAAAAATTACAAAAAAATTCCTGCCAGGTGTGGTGGTGCAAGCCTGTAATGTCAGTGACTAGGGAGGCTGCAACTTTGCATGGCCCTGTCTCAAAATAAAGGAAAAGGAAGGGGTGCAGCTGTAGCTCAGTGGTATAGCACTTGCCTAGCATGTACAAGGCACTGGGTTCAATCTCTAGTACTGCAAAAAAAAAAAAAAGGCATATATATAAGACCTTTTGTGTGGGGGTACTGTACTGGGGATTGAACCCAGGGTCTTCATATTGAGCTTCAACCCCAGCCCTTTCAATTTTGAGACAATGCCTCACTAAGTTGCCCAGGCTGGCCTCCAATGTGTGATCACCCAGCACCTGGCTTATATTTTATATTTCTATTGCTCTTATAAATGAATTGTATTTTCCCTATATTTTTCAAATGATTACTGCTACTATTGAACACAGCTACTGAATATGATGACTTATTTTTTATTTGGCAATTCATAAATCCTAAAGAAAACAGGAAGGTTTTTAAAGTGCTGGAAGATATAACATGGTCCTTGTGACTGGAAAGCTCTCTGTACACCTGCTGTTCCTGCAGTCTCCCCTCCCCCCAGCTGCCAGAGCACCTCCACCCACAGCCACAGCCACCTCACCACCCCTCTATAAGCCCCCTCTCTAGGAGCTCTGCCATTACCTTAGCATTCGCTTTGGACACAATCTGTCATATTTTTAATACCGTAGAACAATTGAAAGAATTCTTTTTCAAATGTGCTAAGAGCAATAAAGCAGAAAGAAAATAATGCTTTTGTTTCTTTACTTTTTGCCATGGCATATAAAAATGCCAAAAGATTTTGAATACTTTGAATACTATTTAGTTTCCAATAATAACCACACAGTATATATGTCACTAACAAAAGGGGATTCCTATCTCATGATTTTAAAACTACACACTCATGGCGACTGAGAGCAGCTCCCACATCTTCCTCATTTTCCTCTAGTGAATTGCACTGTGCTTAGCTTGTACGAAGAACATCATTTATGCTGGGAAGATCTTTAATTTTAAACTCTTATTTGTAATAAAAATATGGCCTAATTAAACAAAAACTGTCAGAAATGTCACCACGGTATGTTGCCACCCTATTTTGACACCAGGCTGCACGTGTGAGACAGTCACCTTTCCACTCCCCAGTGCCACACCCGAGTTACTTCTCTGTTCACTGTCAGAGCTCCCATCAGGCCAAATGAGCTCCTTGCAATCGGCCAGATTCTCAACACTCCGCCGCCTAAGCCAGAACCACCAAATTAGCTTGAGAATTAACTGAAAAAAATGTTTTCTCTTGAAGAACAACAAAGTGGACAGGCTCTCATACTAAGAATGCCAGAGGCTGAATTTATGCTTACCTTAATCAACATAAATTTCTGCATTGGTTCAACCCATTCTAACAGAACAATGCTAGTCTGAAGTGCCCCACATAGGTATTTATGGCCTGTGTAAGGATTTCTCACTGTCAAGGCAAAAAAGTAAACATGAGTTCTATTATAGTATAGTCCTTAAAATAACAGTTGCAAATTCTAAAAGATAATTTAAAAAAAGCTGGCTGCAAATTCAAATTTAATTACCTAACAGGGCAAAAAAGAAATACTTTTCAAGTAACAGCATAAAATGCCCTCATTACTTACAGGATTTTGTTTCTATGCACAAATGAAACTGCTAGTTGTTACAGGGTTAGGCGTTAGGAAGGACTTTAGGTTTATGAAAGCAGAGAAGTTAGGTGAAGTTCCAAAATATGGTCACATAAATTTGAAGAGAGGTTATCAAACTGATAGAATACACACATTCCAGTGGCTCACAGAGTGTTTTTGATAGTAATGTTCTAAGACAATAATGCTTTGGTTCTAAAAATGAAACTCTATCTTCTCTCTTTCAATGAAACTTTTATGGTTGCTAAACACATGACAGACATTAATCAAATCTTATAATACAAATGTACAAGTAATAAAATTGAATTGTCTCAGATTTTGGAGTTTTCTTCTACTTAAAGTACAAAGTATTTATATTTGAAATAGAGATTAAAGAAAAAAACTATGAAAATGGCAAAAGCAATATAACCCTTAGGTTTGAAAATGATACAGGAAATTAAGTTATAAGAGAAACTTGCTCCACTCCACATGTGGAATCAAGTCAGTCTGATGAAGGTTGCAACACCAACTCACTCAGAGGACCATGTCATCTTCTTTGTCCCAACCAGCTGCTTTTCTTGCTTTCCATCAGTGACACCCTATCATTCTGCCAGTCTGGTTTCAAGGTCTCAGTCGTCTCTATTATCTTTCCCTTACTTTCTCTTCCTGCTATTTCTGCTCTGGCTCTGGACCTTCTTTCTTATTGTAGAGTGAATAAAGTTCATCTTCACAGAAGGCCTCTTGTACTTTCTCCGCTTCAACTATGCACACTAAACTACTATTATTCTCTTTATAACCTGGATCCAGCTAAACTGGAATAGTCGGTATTTATTATGTAAGTTTTATTTATTTATTTTTTGCCTCTACATGTTTGTATTATTTTATCTCCAACCATTTATAAGGCACTTGAATTCTTCTGAAGCTCAGCCCAAATACCACCTTCTTTAGTAGCCTACAGGGGGCGATCAAAATACACAGCGAATGTTTATATTTTAAAAATATTTGTTAAAGTAAAACACACATTGTCATTAATCTCCCTCACAATACTCTATTTTGCTTCAAACATTTTTCACCACTGTCTGAAGCAGTTCTGAAAGTCTTCTTTTGTGTCTTTACAAAGTGTGATAAAAAATACGGTGACTGTCACTGCTGAGTGGTCTCCAATGGTAAGAAAGGCTGTAAAAACATCCTCATCCACCTATTCACCAGATCTAGTACCATGTACTTCTGGCTTTCCTCAAAGTCAAAATGATCATGAAAGGTAAACATTTGGATGGATTCAGGAAACTGAATCCATTTGCTGTCAGCCATGACAGTATAACTAAAGACATGAAAGGAGACTTCCAGAATGGCAAGAATGATAGGATAAGTGTATCTGAAGTGAGGGGAGGATTATGAAGGGGATTAATGGCAATGTGTCTTTTTTATAATAATTTTTTTAATGGAAAAGAGTTTATTTATAATGTGATTAAACTGGGAGGGCAGCTAATCTGCCCCTATTGGAACTCATAGACTCACTCCAATTTATCTCAAGGGTAAAACACAAGCCAGAAAGTATCCATTTGTAGACTAAGCCAAGCCTTGGCTCAGAGGGCTGATAGTACTAACTTCTCCTTGTCTCAAGCCTGGTGGTGACTTTTATTCTAATAATTTAAAGTCTGGAGGTACATGTGCAGGGAGACTATAACCTTCACTTCACAAGCACAGAGCATAAAATATATGCTGAGTGAATCAATGATGTCTCACAAGCCATTACTAAGCAGAATGATGAATGGCAAGTCCCCTTGGAGAACATGGTATAATAAACAGAATAAAAAAACCCACTCCACTTTCATTTATCCATCAACGATTTGCTAAACATCTGTTATGTGCAAGGTGCTATATTAAATTTAGTGAGTACAGGGCTGGAAAGGTCAAGCAATTTATTTTATTAAGAATAAAACTGCTCCTGGAAGAATGCTTTGGGGTAGGACTATTTTGTAGTATATTTAAACAGGAGGTTTTCTTAGCCATTCTACAAAACAGGAGAGCTACGTGGTACTGGACAGTTTACTTACCAACACAGCACTTCTGACACCACTTGGTTTCAGGGATTTTTGCTGATACAGCAAATTTCCTAAATGTAAATGAAAATGAGTATGTAATACCTGTAGGCAAACTTAGTATATAATAAAGGGCCTGATAGAGATCAGTGGCGAAAAGATGAGCTACAAAATTGGTATCCTGATAAGTAATGAAAGAATATACTGGTTCCCTTTCTCATCCCTCAATCAATTCTAAATGAGTTAAGGATTTAAGTATTTTACTATCAAGTATTTAGAAGCCAGAAGAACATGACCTTTATTTATTTAAAAAGCGCAAAAAGAAGAAACTGTACAGAAAAATACTTGTAAGTTTTCACAGTTCTTTCATGATGCATCTATAGCACCTCAAATTACAGGTGATGTTCAGTTTATAAACCAGTAACTTGGGTTTACAGAATTCTACTGAAAAAGTGAAAACATAAGCCCCAAACAGGAAAAAGTATTTTTGGTATGTATGAATTTAAACTACGTAAAAATTTGTCTATGGGGGTGTTATGGTTTGTGTCTAGGTGTCCCCCCAAAGCCTCATGTGGTAAGAGATAGCTGGATCTAGAGTGTGTGATTACTAAATTAATCCACTGATTGGTTTGGCATGGTTCTGCTGGGATCAAGGATGCGACACTAAGATTAAGGGTATTAGGGATTAAGGGTGGGAGTACTGCCCACCCTAAAGACAGGTAGCCTGGATAAAATATCAGATACAGGAAGAAGCTAGTTAGCTGCATGCTTGCATACCTTGCTTACCTTGCTGACTTCCGCCTGTCTGCCATGCCACCCTGCCTCGGACCCAGCTGACTGTGGACTGAAATCTCTACAAACTGTGAGCTAAATAAACCTTTCTTCCCCTAACTTTGAGTGTCAGGTATTTTTGTCCCAGCAACCAGAGAAAAGTAACTAAGACAGGGGGGGAAAACCAAGCCACATCATGTACAGGTACAAAATAACCATGCTGATTATGATCATTATGTATACAATGTACCAATAAATGTTCTTGGTAAAAAAACAAAAATTAAAAAAAAATTGTCTTACTACTACAATATTAAGAACTACTTTTATTTAGACACTTTTACTTCTTTACTCAGAACAGTGGGATTCAGATTTTTGGCAAGGCTACTTTAGGGGCTCTTCAAAAGCCTGAGTAAAATTTAATAAGTAAAAGTCTGTTCTGAATTATTTTTAAAAACTACAATATAAAAGATACATATACACTCAAATCTTTTAAAATGAAAGTTAAAATAATGGAGACTTAGTGCATCAAATTTTGCAAACCTCAAATTCAACTTCATTTCTGTACACACCTTTAAACTTATTTTATTTATTTATTTTTTTTTTGTGGTGCCGGGGATCGAACTAAACTTATTTTAAAGGTGAATATATGCTAAGCATTAGATGTCAGTACTTCACATTAAAAAATCAGAGTCACACGACTTTACATCAAATTGTACAACGTGTGTGATGTTTGACATAATTCCAAACAAACTCAGGAGAATCTTCTCAATGGATATTCTTGTCACCATACAACTGAGTAATAACAAAGCATATATAACATTGTGGTAATAAAGTTTTACCCTTCAGTATGTTCTACATATTGACTTTGTAGTAAAAAAAACTTGTAATAATCACACTGAGTCCTTACTATGTGTCATATATTTTACATTTTCTGTGCCATTTAATTCCTCCAACAATACTATGAGGCAGATCATAGTGTAGAATTCTGAGGCTTGGATTTTTTGCTCCAAGTCTTACAGTTGTTAGCTATATACAGAGAAAAAAACTGCTATTCTGGGTGTTAGTCTAACTTCAATGTTCAGTGATTCAAAGCTATTACTTTTTGTTTATGCTTCTGGGTCAGTTTAAATAAAAAGTGTGTTCTGAGTTTGAAAAGTAAGTTTTAAAAGACTGTTACCATTTGCAAGAACTTATCTGTGTGAATTAAAATTTTGATATTGTGATATGTAAACAATGATACAGGAATTATCAGAAGCTAAGGCACTAAATGACAACACAGCATCTAGGACATCCTAATGTTACATATCTGGTTAAAACAGCTCATTATTCATTATGCCACTTAACTAATGTTATATTGGGAAAAATTTTATAGTTCTATAAACTGGATTTATAATTATAAACATGTCCTTTTCATATACCTTGAAGTTCTACGCAGCTTAAAACAAAAGTTTACTACTTTTAACCAAATTGCTTTGAACCAAAGTGCTTTTTTGAATTTAAAAAATTTAAATGAAGGTCCTGTCAGTTGCTTATTCCACTGACAATAAGTTTAATTTTCCTCATCTACACTTGTAAACTCGTCCCCTACTTCCAAAAGTAACTTAAGGTTTAAATTACTGAACTGGTTAAATCTCAGGAATACTAGACTATTAGAGTCTGTAAGATCATGAGGAAGATTACCACTTGATTAAGAAAAATTAGTTTTTTTGTTGTTTTTTGGTTTTTTTTTTGGTGCTGGGGATTGAACTCAGGGCCTTGTGCTTGTTAGGCAAGCACTCTAACCACTGAGCTAAATTCCCAGCCTGGAAAATCAGTTATTAAGTATGGTTTACAGTTAATGAAATCATTCAAAATATAGCTGTGGACAGCATACTGAAATGCTATAAAAATTTAATATTTTAGTAATCTATGGTTTGCTTTAATTTTAGTCATGGTTTTACAAAATGCAATTAAATTTATTTTCCCGGCATCCAATCAACTGGAATCCTAACTTAACCAACATTCTTGATGTATTTAATGTAGGATATTTCAAGGTATACTACAGACACAGTTCAATTTACAGTGTATAATAATGATGACAATGGGTTTATTTATTGACAGCCTACTAAGACACACAAAATTTATCATTTTGAAAACAACTCTGTGAGATGAAAATACCATTTCTATTTTACAGATGAATTTACTCAGCGGTTGTATAATTTATCCAGGCTTTAAATTCACGTCTACTTAGATTTCAAAACTTTACAACAAAAGAATAGTATGTACATGAGCACCTGTCTTAAGAATGACAACCATGAAGCTATCTTCAGAATAAGAATACAATGCTCAAAGAAAGTTTAAGATGAGCTCACTTTGTAGTAGAAGAAATGGTATTAATATAAGTATACAGTACTATCTTGCTAAGTGTTTTCAGATTTCCTGCCAATTAGTGAGAGAACTAAAAGTAGTCTTTAGAGAAATTCATTAGAAGATAATGAAGCTTAAGAAAGTGGGAAGGAAATATTTGTGGCTGTTACCAACACTAAAGATTGTTAGTGTAACAAAATCTGAATAAGCTGGAGGCAAAAGATCCTTAGAGGTAAAAGTCTTCCTGTATGGAAACTCCTTAAAGGAAGAGGCAATATCTTATTCAATTTTGTCTCATCTGTATATGAGGACAATTCAGGCATACGTGGGATATTCAATAAAATTTGGAAGAACTAAACACAGCTAAAAACAAGCTTAAAAGGCCTCTAAAGCTGGGCACACACCTGTGATTCCAGCACGCAGGAGGCTGAGACAAAACAACTGCTGTGAGTTCAAGGCCAGCCTGAACGACATAGAGAGACCCTGTACCAAAATTAAAAAAAAAAAAAGGAAAGAAAAGGCCTCTAAAACATAATATGTAAGCATCATTTGTGTAGTCAAGACTATGCTTTTTTTTTTAAACATAAAAAAACCCCCTATTCTGACCAAAAAAAAAAAAAATCAAGAAATTAATGTATTAAAGCTTGCCTGCCTCCTCGGGTGTACTAATGCATATCTTATATATACTTGAAAGCTCCGTGGTTAGTTTTTGTTCTCACAAGAATTTTGGATTATCAAGTTAGAGAGCTGGATGGAGAGGTTCTATAATGTAGGGAGGCAAATAGCAGCACAAGCGGCAGGTGGAAGAAAAATAGAGGCACATAAACCCTATGGGAAGAAACAACTCCCCGAGGTCCAGTTCCTGGGGCTGGTTATTGGGGTTATACATTTAAATCCAAATACAGATATTATAGTACAATGTAATAAATCAAGTTTATAATCACAACTCTGAGTAACCATGAAATTATCCAATTAAATGATATAGTCTATTTTAAGAAAACAAAAATGCATATAATGCAGTTTTAAATGATTTTCATCAAAAAGGTTAATTAACTTTTCAGAGAATTTTGCAAAGCAGGGCAAATTGGCTACACTGTAAACTGAGCAGTTAAGAACACATACTTAAGGTACTTGAAAGCTAAGGTTTTACATCATTTGTTTTACAACTAATCTTGTAAAAGAATGGTTATGTCACAAGTTTTTTGTAAAATACAATTTATACCAGACTTAGAGAACTTTTAGTTAACAAATGAGAGCCAATATTATAATAAACAAAAGGAAAGGCATAAAGCATAATTAAAAATTCCTGAAAGTACAAAAGCAAAACCCCTTAACTTCTAAGGAATTATCTCTAAATATAAAATTATATATTCAATAAATCATTTTGATTTTTAGGTTTAGAAACTATACTTTGAAAAAGTATTTTATACAAGTTGACACAAATATGTCAAAAGCAAAGAAACTCTATGTGATGTAAAATTACAGGGAAAATTAGTTTTAATTTTGCAGGAAAGACAATTAAAAATTCAGAGAGAAAATATTTAATGTAATTGGAAAGTATAAAGTGGAACAATTTTACAACAAGAGTATGATAAATCCTTGTTAAAATATATTACTTGTGATTTTTTTCATTATACATGATTTCTATTAACCCAAACTGAGTGCTCTTTCATTTTCTCCATCATAAGATTTATTAGAATGAACTATTAACTATCTCTAAGGATGAAAGCAAAACTAAATGTACAGTTACCTTGGCAGTATTCTATCAGGGAGTTTGTGTGCTGGAATAGCAACAGGTAACTTTTGCATTTGTCTTGCATAATCAAAAAGCCCTGGTAAATTATGGGAATATAGCTGAGAAGCTTTACCTGCATAAAAAATAAATATAACATAAGAGCTAATAACAAGCAGTAACAATTGTAAGATATATAAAAACTAAACGACTTACCAGATATAGATAGCAAGCAATTATTCATTACATATAGCCAAGTACACCTTCGAGGGAATAGCTGATGAAAAAAATGTACATGTTTACAAAGGATAATACATAACAATGTAAATACGCACCTACTAACCACGTAAATTGTGATTATCAACTGGTCCTTTCTTTAAAAAATAACATTTTTAATAGAAATTCATTTTATAAAGTATTGAAAACAAGATAATAAACATACACAATTTATGTGGGAGAAAAAATTACCAATATAATTTCAGTCTAAACATGGTATGATTACTTCAAGTATCTTATGATGAGTAAATCTCTTATGATGTGTAACTCCAACTATGAAGGGAATGGAAAGATTTTTCCAAACAACATCTACTCCTTTATATTGGTTCTATGGTTGAATAATTATGAATCTCTGTGTTGCACTCCCTAAAATGTACTTGCTGAGGCAGATGCACATGCATTTAAGATATAGAAAAAAGGATGAATAGTGTAGTGGAATACATTATGTGGAAACCTAGGTATGGAAGAGGAAAAAGGCTGACAATGTGATGAAAACTCATAAATAATAAAGGATACACACATTATACATACATGAGGCAGGACTGAAAAATACAGGGAATGTAAAAAAAAATTATTACAGTAAAAGACACATTGCTATTAATCCCTCTCAAAAGTCTACTCTTCACCTCAAACAAACTTATTACATCAATCCTGCTACTTTCGGAAGCAGTTCTGGAAGTCATCTTTCGTATCTTTAGTTGTGCTGTTGTGGCTGTGATGTCCTGTTCAAATGTTTACCTTCATGGTCATTTTCAATTTGGGGAAGAGCCGGAAGTCACATAGTGTCAGACTGAGAGAATAAGGAGGATGAGAACATACTGTAATGTTTTCACGAGCCTGTCTTTCTATTGGATGGCACTTGGCAACAGCATTCACTATATTTTTTTATCACACCTCATATAAAGGTACTCATAAAAAAAGAAGACTTCTATAACTGCTTCAGAGAGTATCAAGAATGATGGGCTAAGTGTGCTGGAAGTAAGGGGAAGTATTTTGAGGGGAATTATAGGCAATGCATTTTTTACTGTAATAAAATTTTAAATTTAAATATTTACTGCATATTTTGATCACTCCTGTACATATGGAATTCATTACTGAAATCCAGCATGTAAGAACTGACACATCACTTGGGAAGTTTGAAAATGTTTAGTATTTGAGGCAAGGAAAAGGGAATCCATATACCTACTTCACAAGAAGAAAACACACTAATGAAGATATTTTATTATGAGTATCACTGGTGTGCAAAGTGGTTCCTGGGCCAGCAACACCAGCACCAGCTGGGTGTGTGTTAGAAATGCCAGTTCTCAGGCCTTGCCCCATGCCTCTGGACACACGGGTTGTAAGGGTGGGTCTAGCAACCCATGTTTTGGCCAGGCTTCCTGGTGTTTCTGCTGTATACTGAAGTTGATGCACACTGATGTATGTATTCAGGCATCCTGATTCAACAAGTTTGGTTGCAGGGTTTGTCCTGGTAATTCCTACAGGTTACCCAAAAGGGACTGACTGAGATGACTATAGGAAATGGAGAGAACGAAGAAGCGAATGGTGAAATATAACAAGGCTTCTAAGGCTATTCTTTTTATTAAAACGTAAAATTATAATGATAATGCTGAATAAGTAAAAAATGTAATAAAAGGCAAAGAAATAAAGTAAAATCTACATTAAATAAAATTTATAAAATCTTATTACCTTTATTTCATTTATTTGGAAAATGTATGTATATAAAATACCTCATTTTATCTCAACAAGTAAAATGTAGCATTGCCATATAGTTTTAAAGTCTGTTACATGTGCCTATAGCTATTTGTGTCTCAAATGGAGAAAATACCAATACATATTTTCTACTTTATGCTTTTCATAAAAAATTCATAACCAAATAGGAAATTCACCTGCTAAATCACCTGCTAAATTGAGAAAACCAGGCAAAGCAAGGGGCAAGGACTTATTCTAGACCACACAGAGGTACACTTTACTATAGTAGCAAGAAACTGACTTTTATTTGAGTATTTGAACTGGGTCCATTTTCACAGAAATATTGACTTAAAGTATTTCTTTGGTAGCAGCAGATCTATGATTTATTCTACAATCATAAATCTAAGTGGGTTTGCTTATTTAACACAAGAATATATAAAGCACCAAGACAGGACATAAATTGCTTTCACATAACCAATACAGGAAAATAAGGGAAAGGTATTTAGGCATAATTTTATTTGAGTGTTATATTTCAGTTTAGATTTTTTTTTCTAACCTTGTTTTTTTAAAAATCCTAAAGCTCTTCTAGATCTTTAGCAAGTTAGGATCTGGGTGAAATAATTAGTTTAATTATAGAATACAACAGTCAAGAAGGGAAGGCTCAGTGGTTTATCTAGATTCATATGTATCTGCTTTCTTGATGACTCTGGGTGACTGTAGGTAATGTATTTAGTCTGTGTGTCTCAGTGTTATCTGTAAAATGGAGCACCCAGAACTGTGCAAGATTGGGTGGTAATTAAAGAAGATAAATCCTGTACATCTTACAAAGCACTTGGAAGAGAGTCTGGTGCACAGTGAGTACTCAAGAAATGTTAGCTCTAAGTAGTAAAAGCAGATAAAGAATTTACAATCAGGTTGGGTGTGATGGCACACACCTGTAATCCCAGTACGCAGGAGGCCTAGACAGAAGGATTGTGGGGAGTTCAAGACCAGCCTGGACTACACAGTGAGTTCAAGGCTAGCCTGAACAACACAGTAAGACCTGTATAGCAGCATACGACTGGGAGAGGCAGTCTGGTCAAGTAAAGCAGAAACAACCCCTCCCCACCAAAAAAATACTTTAAAATTGAGATACTGTTCTTTGTCATCATCTCCTCTTTCAGCAACTACCCTCATGTAGGAGATTCATGTCATGCCATTTTCCTCCCCTAGAGTATAGCTAAAACCAACGTAACAATCAATTTCACAGAAAGATGAAAGAACTCAGGATTTGACATATACTCATTCTCTACTCTCACATGCTTCCGCCCAGAGGGAAAAATGTTGCATCTTGAAGGGCTGTTTAATTCAGAAAGTAGAGTCTAGTGGTATAATTTCAAATGCTACAGAAATTAAGGAGAGAAGTTACTCCAAACAGCAGCTGGAGTGGTATGTGCTTTCACTTAAGAGTTGATAAATGCTTACTTCACCTCTGCACTATGCGGGTTTTGTTACACAGAATTAATATTCTTAACAATAATATATTTTGGATACCTCTTTAGCCAAAAATATTACTGCCTCTGAATCACCTACTAATGATTACAAATAACAAGATCCTTTCCTTTTGTCTTAGGTACTTTTCAGCCATTTCACTATATATTAATTCCAGATTAAAAGATTTACAGTATAATATACAGTTTATGATCTCGTTAGAGAATTTGATAAAAAATTAAGATGGAAATGTTTAGTTAGAAATAAATTATCATTATTTGTATATTTTCTCTCTTTTTTATTTGTAATCAGTTCATACCGATAAAAGGGAGTAAGTTACACATCTCACAGGCACTCACAACTATGTTACCAAAATGAATGCATCACCATTTCCCTTACCCAAAAGGTCATGCACTTGCATGTACTCAGTCACTCAGGGTAGAAACCCCAAGTTAACAGAGACCTCTCCTAAGCCTCCATGTGGAACAGGTCACTCAATATGGCCAGGTCTAGCCTCTTTATCTTTCTCTAGGGCCAACGTTTATAGCAGCATACGACTGGGAGAGGCAGTCTGGTCAAGTACTGAGGACATGGATTCTGAAGCCAGGTGCTGGGTTTATATTTGTGTGCCCCTCACCCCACCACTTAATAGCTGTGGGAAGCCTGGCAAGTTACTAATTTTTTCTGTGCCTCAGGTTCCTTATCTGTGAAATGAGAAAAATAATGGTATCCATCTCTCAGAGATTTTGTGAAGATCAAATAATACATGTCAAGCATTTAAAAACTGTGTTTGGCACACAGTAATCCTTACATAGGTATTATTAGTCACTAATATCATCTTTATTATCATTTTTGCAGGCTGTTTAGGGTTCTTGGTTCCTGGGTGCTAAATACCAAGAGCGTCCCCAAATCACTGTGACAATCAAAAATGTCCCCAGGTACCACCTGTTCCTCTCCATTATAATACCTTTTTACTCTCTAATCATAGCCTTTAGTCTCCCAAATGGTAAATAGGTATTTCTAAAATATAGACCTTACCAATAGCTTGGTACATCAAGTTTTGGGGTTTGGCATCTGCCTACCTACATAATTCCATCTATTCTTACCGGCATGCCATCATATTTATCTTCTGTCTGCCTGGCAAATTTTGACTTACTGTAATTTAAGGTCCATTTCAAACACCCCTACTTCACACCCTTACAGGAGAAACTGGTGGTCTCTACTTCTGTGGCCCATACCTTGTACTCATTCCCAGTGTGACAGCTAAACCTGAGCACTACAGTTACTGATTTATATGTTTGTTTTCCCTTGTACAACATGAGCTTCTAAAGAATAAGAACTAAACCTGTGAATGTCTTTCTCCCTGGTAAACAGAACATTAAGGTTTTATGAATAAAAGGGGCCCAACTCATAAAACTGAAACTTATTTCTTATCTAGTGTGTACTTACAAGAACTTTAAAAAGAATCTACACATAATGTACCTGCTCCATTGATGTTTCATGAAGTTCATTAAGATTAAGGGTATAAATCCCTTCTTCAGCACCAAATATCAAGTACTGATCTGAAATAATAAAAGTACTTCACTGATTTCAATAAATAAGGTAGCTTTAAAAGAATTTAGTCTAAAATTCAGTAAATATATGGTAACATGTGAAAAAATTAGTATGAATACTTGTAATTTTAATGCAAAGAAGAGGTCGACACTCTAAACTCATAAATTGGGTTATACACACATACACAGCAGCCTCGAGGTCGTGAAGAAAATGCTTCCATAAGGGAGGCTTTGCAGAGTGGCCTGCTGGACTCTTCACTCACCAGAGGGTGTTACTGACTGGCGGTATTAAGCTTTTTCTAAAACTCCCCGAAGAGCAGATCACATGAAACTGACACATAAAATGTAGACCAAGACTAGCTAACACAGATCCAAAATATTTTTATAGATACTATTTTTCTAGGCTACTATTACAAGCACTAACATGAAAAGCTCTCTACCATCAAAAGGCCATGAAACACTGAAACTGAGTGTCAGTTTCCTAGTCTGTGAAATAAAAGAACTTATGTTAGATAGTTAGAAACTTTGCTAAGAACACATATGTGCATTTTTACACACATACATAAAATTTTTTCATATTTCTTGACATGTATTTTACATAAATAAATATTAAGATACAGATACATAGCAAGATGACAGGGAGTCCTTACTCAGTGCCAAATGACCCCTTGTAAAATGGCCTCAGACCCTGAGTCCTTATTACTGTAGCTAAATTCCTTGAGTAATGGCTGTCTAAAAAATAAATATATACAACCACTATGCAGTAGCAGAAGAAACATCTCTAGAGGAAATCAGGGTATCAAAGAGTACTATGCATGGTTTTATTATACTGATATGGTGACTGTAGTGAAATTTTAATGCTGAGTGCCACCCCAAAAACCGATAACAATATGGAGAGACATTTGCCTTAAAATTTCTTTTTTTTTTGCCTTAAAATTTCAAGAATAATTATACTTAAACTTTTTTCCAGAAAGACATTAAAAAATGAATAAAACTAAATGCTTTCATAGCCCAAGGTGGCAAAAAAATTAGAAAGATAACAGACAAAAATGTATGGCATTACCTCTTGTATCTGGGTTTATCCATGATGTTGCACAGTGAATTTTCAAAGGACACCCATTAAAAACCTTTGAAAAGCATGCACCCATCTGGAAAAACAATGAGTAACCAATATGAAACAGTGACAAAGAATAGTCTTTAATATGATATAAGATATATACAAATATGATGTAATTATTTTAATATAGGATACTACAGAAAGCATAATGAAATTATAATCACCTTGAAGTTTACAGAAATAAATGTAGTAAATCAGCCACTGGCCTAAGTAATATTTTCTCCAGGTTATTATCATAAACTTTTTGGTAGCACAAAGTTTTCAGTTATAACAGTGATTTTATATGAAAGAGAAAACAAATTCAGTCATATTTTATGTATCTTTTAAACGAAACAAAGCATTAACAGAACCCAGTTCAGCACTGATAATTTGCTTCTAAGAATAGCACTGTCCCATATCAAGAGCATACAGTATTCTCCAGTAAGAAAGGAACCTTCATATTAAGAAACTTTTCTTTTTTGGTTTCATGAAATATATGGTATTCATCATTGTATTTCATATTATGAAGTAAAAGAGGTACGACTGATTTGAAATTCGTATTACATGCTTCAACTTCAAAATATACAGACCCCCTCTTTTTAAAAAAGAATAACCTGATTACTTTCCTTCATAAGATTATTAGGATAGTGTCAAATTATCAAGCCTACTTTTAAAAATCTTTCAGATAAATATTTTATAATGAAATATTCATTTGGACTCTGTTTTCATAAAGCAAAATGTTAATTCTGAAAATATTTTGGTTAAATACTCAAGGTACAAGAAAGGTTATTCATTTAATCATATTTATTACTGGCAACTTGAGGGAAAACTCATATGAAAGGATCTGCTTACAGGAAACTTCTATATGTGCCATGCTATCCTATACTAAACAGCATGATACACTGACTGACAGCAGGAATGTTTTCTTCACAAAGTTGGACACAATGTGCTGAGAGAACGCATTCTCAGATGACTGTCATGGGTTAAAAAATTAACATCAATTAGAATACAAACCTTAAAAGTTCCCTTTTAATGAAAGAAATGTACCAATCAATATTTTTAAAGATTTTAGTAACAAAAGAACAAATAATTTAGCTTTATAGGCAATACCATCAGGTCGTAGGATGCCAATAAAAAATGTTTTTATGGCAGAGGGCAGAAACTGAATGACTTAATAAAACCTAACCGTTGTCTTTTGAGACTGCCAACAAAATCTGTGTATTAGGGGACTGCTAATCTCTAGAAATCTAAATGACAATACATGGAACAAAATAATCAGTCCCAACCTTAAGCTAATTTGTAGTTGGATTTTATCTGGAGTTCCATGGTTATCAGCTTTTTCCTGTCAAACTGTATACCTGAGCTATTCACCTTAAAGCCAAACAGGAAGTTTGCCCTATTATAGCTTTTCTCCATTAAAAGAGTGTATATAAGGGGCTGGGGATTTAGCTCGGTGGTTAGAGTGCTTGCCTTGCAAGCGCAACGCCCTGAGTTCGATCCCCAGCACCAAAAAAAAAAAAAAAAAAAAGAAGTTTTGGGCTGGGGATTTAGCTCAGTGATTAGAGTGCTTGCCTTGCAAGCACAAGTGCCTGAGTTCGATCCCCGGCACCACAAAAAACAAACAAAAAAAAAAAAGAGTGTATATGTGTATAAATAAGACACTGTTTCTACTTCCGTTAGTGTATAGATACACACACACACACACACACACATAAATACTGTATAACAATATATATAACACAAAATATGCTTTAAAAATTAGTATTAAAATTCTAAACTTTAAATATTTATAACTTAAGTAAATATAAAATTAAATATATGGTTTAGCATATAAAGTAAAATTTATAACAAGTATATGTTATACTAACTTTACAAAGTAGAATGAAAAAGTAAAAAAGGCTAAAAAGTAGAGTTGGGACGTTAAAAACCAGAAAAACTAAGGACATCCTACCTAGTATTAAGGTTTTATAGATTGATAGCAATGAAAACATAGTTCTATCCACAATAATGTAAAATATGATATGTATGATACAACAATTCTACTACTACTACTTGGTAAATATCCGAAGGAACTGAAATCATCATGCTGAAAAGACATCTGTGCTACTGTGTTTATTTCAGCATTATGAACAGTCAAGATATGAAATCAACCTAAGTGTTTACTAGCAAATGAATACATGAAGAAAATGTGGAATATACACCTTATGGAATACTATTCAGCCTTAAAAAAAAAAGGATATTCTATCATTTGTGACATGTATACACCTAGAAGGATACTATGCTAAGTGATAGAAGCTAGTTACAGAATGAACAAATACTTCGTGAGCTTATTTATTTGTGGAATCTGAAAATGTTACAGAAACAGAGAAAAAAATGGTAGTCATTAGAGCCTGGGGGAAGGGAGAGGACTGGAAGGATACTGGTCAAAAGACACAAAATTTTAGTTAGAAGTAAGTTTAAGAGATCTATTGTACGTCATAGTGGCTACAGTTAATAACAATATACTGTACTTGAAACTTTTCTTTCCATTTATTTAGAGTTATTTAATTAAGAGGCACAGTGTATATGACAAGCATACCACAGATGTGAGCAAAACTTTCACAGGGATGAAATGCATTATAACTATATTGTTCTCTCTCTTTTTATATACATTTTACATAGTTTTTTAGTAGGACCTATAAAGTTTACAGAATGTGGAGTTTCAATGTGCCATTTTTATACATGCATATATTTTGATCATATCCATCTTCTCTACTGCCTTCCTTTATACTCTTTCCTTTATTTCTTCCTTTTTGTTTAATAATAATAGTTTCTCTTCTACTTTGATGCCATCTTTTAAAAAAAATTCTACATATTAGGAAAAATATATGATACAATATTTATCTTTCTGAGTTTGGCTTATTTTACTTAACATGAAAATGTACTGTTCTACCCATTTTCCTGGAAATGACATAACTCCTTTCTTTTTTCTGGCCGAATAGTACTCCATTGTGCATATATTCTGGATTTTATCAAATTTTATTTATTTATTTATTTGGAGCTGGGGAACAAACTCGGGGCCTTATGCTTGCAAGGCAAGCACTCTAACCACTGAGCTAAATCCCCAGCCCTACCAATTTTTTTTTTTTTTTTTTGGTGCTGGGGACCAAACTCAGGGCCTTGTGCTTGCAAGGTGAGCACTCTAACCACTGAGCTAAATCCCCAGCCCCAAAGATTTTATGTTTTCGCTACCAAAAAAAAAAAAATGAGGTAAAGCATATGTTAAACAGCTTGACTTAGTCATTCTACAATCTATATATGTATCAAAACACCATGCTGCACACCATAAATATAAGTGATTTTTACTTGTCAATTAAAAAATAAATTTAAGTTAAGGTGTGGTGATGCATGCCTGTAATCACAGCACTCAGAGGAGGCTGAGACAGAAGCACTGCTGTGAGTTTAAAGCCATCCTGGGTTACAGAGTGGGTTCAAAGTCAGCCTGAACTACATAGTAAGATCCTGTCACAGCTGGGGATTTAGCTCAGTGATTAGGGTGCTTGCCTTGCAAGCACAAGGCCCTGAGTTCGATCCCTGGTACCACACACACAAAAAAAAAGATCCTGTCACAAAATAAAACAAAACAAAACAAGCAAAAACAAATGTAAGGCTAGGGATTTAGCTCAGTGCTTATAGTGCTTGCCTTGCAAGCACAAGGCCCTAAGTTTGATCCCCAGCACAAACAAAACAAAACAAAACAAAAAACAAAAACAAATTTAAAAGATGAGAAAGATAGCATGGCATAATTAAAAACAAAGAACTCCAAAAAACCCCACCCCAAACTATCATATAGGAGATTTAAGTTCTGACTAGAGTTTTGTGATTGTTGTAACCAAGATCTAGTCTCAGTTTTACTCATGGGCAAGATTAAGGACTTTGGCCAGATTCTCCTTCAAATGCCAAAATTCCTTGTCTTTGATAATTGAAAACAGGTTATAAAAATGTCATCGCCACATTTTTGTATTTCCTAGCATACACATGTTGATTTTATACTTCTTCAAAAACAGCTACAAATATGATACTAACAAATTTTGGAATCAAGAAGCTTTAAATTGTGTAATTTATTATAATATTACTTTGAAAAGCTACTTTTCAGATGTAATAACATTTGAATTAGCAATCTTGTAGATTTTTTTCAATAATAATGGAGACTCTTTTAAACAGGTTGAAAAAAATCTAACCAAACATAAACATTTAAGGAAGTGTTTTGTCACTGTACTTAGTTTGAAAATTTAGACTATTTGATACTTAGTACTTACATGCACTTTAGGTGTTGGGGGAAGACCATTACTAACAGGCTTCTAGAAAAAGAACACATGCATGATTATAATTATTTTTATTGCTGTTTGGTATGAAAATAATATATTTCAGACACATTTATCTGAATAAAATATACGAACATAATTCTTTTCATAAAATATCATATAGATAACACTTGTTTCCTATAATCCTTCCATATTTATTACTATTACCTATTCCCCCAACAGATCAGTGTGCATTCTTTCTCTAGGAAATGATATATGTTTATGTATTTAGATAGCTTTCTAGATATTTTCTTTTTTTTTTTGGTAGTGCTGAAGATTGAACCCAGCGCCTAGTGTGTGCTATATAAACATTCTACCACTGAACTACAGCCCCAGCCAGCTTTATAGACCTTTTGGTATTATATTTACATATATGTCCCCAAGGAAAATACCATTTTTGTATGTCTTAGAATGTAAACAGCTAGGTTCTGTTTATCTACTTGTACTTTGCCTTAAAATGGTCCATATAATCCATATAACCAATAGAGTAATATGGGCCCGACTTTAACTGCAGCCTAGTGCAAGCATAACATACTTTATTCAGCTGTTTCTTAATTGTTATTGGAGATTTGAGTTGTTTTTTTAATTCTTTACTGTAAGAACAATGGTGAAATGAATCTGCATAACCTTCTTGTGCAATGTGTGAATGTTTTTTAAAGGGTATCCTGTGAGAAGTGAAACTACTGGCAGACAGGGTCAGTGTTTACACTTTAGTGGGTACTGAATGCCTTTCAGAGCACCTACAACATATCCTACCCAACAGCAATGTGCAAGTTTCTGATTCCTTATAGACTCACAGTAATATATGAAGATGGTTTGTAAAAAATGCTTTTCCTGTGTTTCTCATTAATTTGTATGTCAGTGATTAGAGTGCTTGCCTTGCAAACACAAGGCCCTGAGTTCAATCCTCGGCACCACAAAAAAAAAAAAAAAAAAAAAAAAAAAAAAAAAGCTTATATGCAGGCTGACTCTGGAAATTTGAAAAAGCTGTAAAATCTGAAACTTTCTGAGCACAATGCTGCAGATTCTGGAGCATTTCAGATTTTGAATATCTGGATCAGGGATGCTCACCTAGTGAAGTCTCTTTGTAAATATTCCAAAATCCAAAAAACTCCAAAATCTGAAATACTTGTGGTTCCAAGATTTTGGATAAGCAATACTCAACCTTTACCATGTTGCAATCATTCAGCCGAACTTCTGTACTACTGCATTAGTAGAGCTGCCAAAATTTAAACTGACAAAAATAAAAAGGTACTGCTCAAAGAGATTGAATTTCACAAAACTCATTTTTAAAGGACACTTTACACTTTTACTAAAAACCTTCTAAACTGCATGGTGTTGTGGTACATGCCTGTAATCCGAGCTACTTGAGAGGCTGAGGCAGGAGGGTCACAAGTTTGAAGTCAGCCTGGGAACCGTAACAAGATCCAGTCTCACAAAAGGAAAATCAAAAGGGATAAGGAATGTAGTTTACTGGTAGAATGCTTGTCTACCATGTATGAGGCCCTGAGTTTGATCTCCACTCGTGGGAAAAAAAATTCCTAAATTTTCAAATTGTAATGAGTAACTCTAAGTCAAATGACCTGAGTTATAAAAAATCGTCTGGCATAATCTATAGCAAGAATTTTTTTTAAAAGTTAAAAAAAGCCTCTAGTGATGTACTTATTATAAAAGCCTAACATATATTTGCACATGAACATATTAAATGTATTACAAATTTCTTTATAAACAGTAAGGATAACGATAAAAACTTCATCTCATCAATGTCTGAGGATTTTTTGCTGTTATTTTGAGTTCTGTAACTGCAGATGAATATACTCTAGTGATCAAGAACCAATTCTTTACAAATGTTCAAATTTTTCATCTATTATGATCCCTGATATTTTAATATTACATCAGTATTTTATCTAACATTGTGACATGAGTAGCTGCTAACAATAACTTCACTATTCCTGAAGTGATACCACATTTCTGCTAGAAAATAATCTTAATTTTCCCCCCTTGTGACTAAATTGCAATCTACAGTTAGAAATTTGTCTTGAGGTAAAAGCGGAAGTTTTTCTTCTCTATGTCCTTCTTCCCGTAACTTCCTGACACTGTAAGATGGACTCTTTTTTTTCTTTTTCCTTTTTGGCAGTGCAGGGGATTATGCCAAAGTGCCAAAGCGTGCGAGGCAAATGTGCTGCCACTGGGCTACCCTGCCAGCCCTCTCGGAGGGACTTTTAGGAATTGACGCTTGGCCATTGTGCATGAGTCTCAGAGTAGCCTGTGCCACGTCTCTCAGACACAGCATGTACTTTTTACTTCTGCTTTTTATCCTCTTCTTTGTTCAGCCCAGGTTTGCACTGCAGAGCCCGTTTTTCCCTTACTCATTTAACCTGCATTTCTTTTTGATAAACTTTTAGGAAAAAAGAAAAGAATGAACTCTCATCAATAAGAATAATAATACTAATTTGTGAACGATCACAAGAATATTGTCTACTTGTTATCAAGATCATGTTTTATAATACATTAACACATTAAACAAAAAATTAGTCTAAATAACTTAAAAAATAAAGTCTAAATAATTTGAATACAAGAAAGCTATTGTTCTAGTTTACCATAGCAAAGTTACTTTTTAAAAAGACTTAAATAGTCTACTTGTCATATTAGTGCAACGAACATATTAGTGCAGTGAACAATGAAACAAGTACAAGTAGAGCTTATAAATATTAATACCTACTGGTACATCTTTCTTTTCTTTCCTTGAAAGATTTGTGCCTCTATGGTCATTCTGTTGCTGATACAAGGATCCATCTCGCTCACCATTTAACTGAAAGGAGCTCACTCCATTTCCTTCAATAAGGTATGTTTAAAAATAATAAGCAATGATTGATTTTCATTAAGAAAACTATTAAGTAGGAAAGGAAAATATTAACTCTAAGACATTTTAATTCTTCATTTTAGATCATTCAATCATGATATTCAGTCCTAAAGTAAGAAGTCTTATCTATATGCTCTTCTGGATTTAAACCTGGATTTCTAGCATATTAGGCAAATTTAAATTCAGGTTGTATCTAAGTATGCATATTTATTTACATTAAAATGGCAAAAATGAAATCCCAGGTTCATAACTACCTTCAGAAAAGGGATAATTTATACTATGTTACCAAAAAATATTACTTTGTCTTTTTAAAATGACTTCTTGTGGGTAAGACAAAGGAAACTTCATAGTGTTAAAACAGCATCTTCTAGTACTCAATTTGGAGGCAATATCTAGCAAACAATGACAATTACTTTTCAAAAATGATTAAATAAAATAAAGGAGTTACAGTACTACTTTTTTTTTTTAAAACAGAAGCAGCCTAGAGCCACCATACATTTTCCTTTCTTGTTCAGAGTTTAATTTCTATTGCTTATACAGTGTAGATGAATGGGCACAAACCAATCTCCAAAAGAGGGAAGGCTAAATATGAAATGAGAAACAAGAGGTAAAATAGCTCAAACTGGGTCACAGGGAACTTTGTCATTAAAAACACTCTGAACTATGAAGCAAAAAGCAGAAAACAGCTCCACTGCCATTGTTTCCCTTCTTTCTTTCCTCAAAGGAGCTTTAAATAAGCTCTTGAGCGATCACCTCCCCCCCTTTTCACATAGTATGAAAACCTCTTTACTACTACCTAAAGCAATAGGCTTTTGTGGGGGTATTCTGGGAGGTGGTGGTCTAGGTGGAACCTGGGATGGTTTTGCTGGGCTCCCTGACATGGGACATCTCTTGATTGTTCCTTGATTATCATCCTCAGCAGAATGCGTTTCTTGTGGTATGAAGATGGACTTAGGCTGAAATAGTACAAAAAAAGGAGATCAATGATTAAAAGTAAAATTATTTTCTTGAAGGAATTATTAATATATATATCAGAGGCTTTCAAACCATATTTATCAGATAAGTTTCAGAGCCACTCAACTATCCCATGCAGCTTATTTTAATATACTTTTAAAATATCCTAAAAAATGCACATTACAGGTTGTGGATTTACCTCAGTGATAGAGAGCTTGCCTAGCAAGCACAAGGCCTTGAGTTTGATCCCTGGCACCCCCTCCCCATAAATCAATCAATCAATCAATCAATAAAATGTGTTTCTCAAATTTTGTAGCTATGCAAAAATAAAGGGGAGGAGGGCTTTTAGGTCTTTTTATTAATTCCTCTCAAGACTTCCCACTTAGAGTCATAAAAATATAGTCTTTCTGATACACTCCAATTTAAACAAGTATTTTTTTTCTTCAGTATTGGGCATTGAACCAAGGGCTTTCATACTGAGCTACATTCCTACTCCTTTAGCACTTATTATTATCACTATTATTTTTTGAGACTAGACAAGCTTGCTTCAGCACATATACTGAAATTTTTTGAGACTAGAGACAGGTCTTGCTAAATCTCCCAGGCTGGGCTCAAACTAGTGATCCTCCTGCCTAAACCTCTCAGAGAGCTGGTATTACAGGCATGAGCCACTATGCTCAATTAAAAAGTCTCTTTTTATTGTATATATTCAAAGCTCAGCTGCTTATCAAGGCTAATACAGACTGCGCCTTAGAAGGATCACATATTTACATTAACACATACTCTTTCAGATGAGGTACAGGAGAAGATATCTATTAAACTGTTCTCATATTGGAGAAAGCCAGTAAAGCAATATGGGGTCCCCGAGAAACTTTTTGTACAGACAATGTAAAAACGTCTGGTCAGCTAACAGGCTTGGACACTCTATAAAATCTTATAAATGTGCCTCTTATTACGAAGAGTGGTTAGCACATTTCCTTGAAATTCAGATTTTTACACTTTTGCTAATGTAAAACCAAACAAGTAAGCACAACATCATTAGCTTAAGTGAATCAAGATTTTCTCAGCAGTATAAAATGAAAACCATATCAGTAAGTTAGATACCAAGACTGGAAGACCCCAACCTGCATTTACAATACCCTGATTTCAAACTTTAAAACAACTCATGATTAAGTTTTCTACATATACAAACTTTTGAAATAAATTTATATTACTACTACCTATGTTAACTCATTTTACCCTTAAAAAAACCCATTAGTTTGAAATACTTCATTATTTTATGATGATTTTGTTTGGCAAAAGGATTTTGTTGTTAAAAAATTATTTTATAACTTACTGTCCTATTTTGCACTTTTAATTTACAATTATCTTCTAAAAATTAAATGTTATATTACTATCTTTTATTCATTAAGAATCAATTATTAGATTTTTAGAAAAAAATCTAACAAGAAATGTTACTTTTCTAACCCAAATGAAATAACACTTATCCACTAACACAATTATTTTTACTGTACAAATGACTAGAGCTTATTGCTTAGAATGAACCCTAAATGATAAGCTCGGTATTTTTTATTTTATTTTATTTTTTGATATTTTTTAAAAGACAAAAATAATTTAAACTATCTTCTTAGATCCTAGTTAGCAACTTTGTAATTTTTCTTTGGGGAATGCAAATGAATATAACAGTACTGTACAGCATTAAAGTGGCAGAACAACACCCATATGCACACAGGCAATCCAAACTGAAAAATAAACTTGTCTACCTTTGGTGGCAAAGGTGGGGGAACTTTTGCTTTCATGGTTGAACTAAAAATAAAAAAAAGAGTTTAGAATCACAATTTACTTTACAGATGAACTATAAGCAAAATTTATTTTCAAAGATATGGAAGAAAAACTCACAAAGTAAGTACCATTTTCTAAGGTTATATTTTTTCCCCATATAATTTGTGAAATGTCCAAGTTATGCTGGATAAGGTATTATTCAGAAGTAATTGGGTAGATATGCCCTCTTGGTTTCAAATACTATATAATGTAATTAAAGTTGGAAAACATAACTACCATTTTACTTTATATCTACTAAGAGGTAAATAATATAAAAATGTAAGCAACAGCTGGCTTAAGAAAAATGATATAGTATTAATTTATCACACTGTAAGCTTCAGTTTTGCTGTTTGATATGAAGTATTTTTCATGATGCTCATTACAGCTACACATGTGCTCTATAAAATGACAGGCAGAATTTGAATGAAGCTAAAATTCATACGAATCATTATAAATTTTTGAAACAGAAAGAATTAAAAGATGATCAAGCACAAACTTCTCAGTGAGGACACTGAGGCTGAGGTTACATGACCTGACCATGGTCAAAGCAATGAGGTGGAAAGAAAAAAAAAAAGTCTGCGGTCCAAGTGCTACTTAGGTGCTCCTGACTATCTTGAAACAACATCTTTCTTTCTTTACCAGCCAAAACCAAACCAAAACCAAAACGAGTAAACTAATCGAACCAAATATCAATGCATACCTAATAGTAAAAAATATCTCCCCTTTTAAAATACCCAAGGTATTTATCTAAAATGTTTATTTTAAACACATCAGATGAAAACTTAAATATAAATTATACAAATATAATAAATTTCATAGTTGTAATAATTATAGATGCTAATTATTACTGGTTATACTACAATAAAAATTGTCTTTGTTATTTTTTTTCAAAGTTCCTTGTTATCAATTAGTGTTGTAGAGTGAATTGTCTTCCCAAACTTCACATGTTGAAGACCTAATTCCCAAAGTTACTGCATATTTGAAGACAGCGGTTTTAGGAGGTAATTAGGGTTCAGTGAGGCAGTAATGGTGGTGTCCTAACCCCAGAGGATTGATGGCCTTACAAGAAGAGCAAGGGAGATCACCCTCTTCCCTGCCATTGCACACAGCAATGAAAGCCATGTAAAGACACCATCAGAACATGTCTGTCATCAGAAACTAAACTGGTAGGCATCAAGGTCTCAAATGCATTAGGCTCTGGAACTGTGAAAAAAATTCGTGTTGCTTAAGTCACCCAGTCTAAGGTATTTTGTTATAGCAGCCCCAGGTAACTAATACAGTTGGGACAATAAAAAGGAAACTCTTACAATCCATGATACTGCGTTACTCATCATATTAAAATCATCATTATTAAGCTGACAGATTTATGAAGTCAGAGCAATGACATCTTTTCTTTTTGCCAAAAAGAAAAACAGAACTCACTGTTTAGATTCATCATCATCTCCTTCATCATCTTCTAAATGTGCTACGTGTCCTCTAAAGAAAAAAAAAATAATGCCGTCATTAAATATGGACTTTACCAAAAAGGCTAAGAAATTTTTGAAACTGCAGGAAGGGCTACTGCAGGACAGAATTTTATTTTTGTCTCTTTATATAGGATATACTGAGAACTAAAACAAATTCTCTCCATGACAAAGAAGGGGGAAAATGATTGAATTCACCTATGACACATAGTATTTTGAGCTTAATTGAAAATTAAAATTACCCCTAATGGGGCTAGGGGTTTAGCTCAGTGGTTAGAGTGCTTGCCTAGTAAGTGCAAGGCCCTGAGTTTGATCCCCAGCACCAAAAAAAAAAAAAAAAAAAAAATTACCGCTGATGTAATTCTTCTTCAACAGACTTTAGAAGACTCCTTAAAAGAAAAAACAAAAAATATAACATGAACAAAGGAATATGAAGTACATATTTTTATCAATTTAACTTCATCCATAAATTTTTGAATGATATGATTACTTTTTTTTTACCATTTACTACAAATTTGCTACAATGATCACCTCTGTACCATGAAATACTGAATTACACTCATTATCTCTATTTTCTGTTGCAATATCTTTATATACATATATATACACATATATATTTACCTATGTATTTTAAATGAACAAAATAAATCCTAATGTACAAGAAAAAATACCAATTCAAACAGAAGACAACTCACCATGAAATGTCACAACAGTACTGACAAAACAATAATTGCAGGGTCATCGTCAGGAGTTTCCAGGACTCAAATTTTACCTGGAATACCATACCTGACACCTGAAATTATATTTTCTTTCTCTTAAAATAAGGAAGAGGACACATTTCGAAAAAAACATGCTCTCAGGCAATCCTAGAGAATGAAACTCAACACATTGGCTCTCTCTGCAGAAGCATGCATGCATGTGATATGAACACGTGACTGTAGTGGCACTTTGCTTTCACGGAAGACACTCACTTACCTGAAGGATTTGTTCTCCAGTGGTGTACTGGCAAACACATTTACACTTTTGGGAGACTAAGCCTGTATCAGACCAGGTGCGACGATATTACCATTAGGAGAAGTATGTACAATTTAACTTTCAGGAATGTTAAGAAAGAACACAGGGCATTCCTGAAGTTCCCTTGATTCTTTTCACTGCAACTTCATATAGCATACCTCCTATTTATATTCTTCATATATAAAGACATGCCTTCTCAATGATAATGGGATAGAGAGAAATACAGTTACTGATCAACTATTGAGATAAAAGTAGTTCAGCAGGAAATCTGCTTTAACTAAAAGTTACAAGGTAGTACTTTCTAAATATTTTCCTCTCCTTATATTGGGAAAAACTATCCTCACAATTATCAAACATAAAACCAGAGAAACTGAAAGGCATGGGGTTACTGACTGTAAACAATTAATTGGTAGCTTTTAGCCATCAATTATTTTATTAGGCCGGCTTAATAATAATCTAAGTTTTTAAAAAATTATAAATCTGGAATGGTAAATAACACACAAAAATCATAAACTAATTCCAAGTTCTATTCTGTAGATACAAAAATTAAAGGATCACAGTCAAACAGCTTATTCACAAGGCTCCCACAAGGCCAGCTCTAGGAAGGCAGAAATTTCTGCCTAGAGACAACATAGAAAAATGAATGAGGACAGGTTTTAAAGCAAAGACTTCCTGAATCTGAATCCTGCCTCTACCTCTGCAGGCCATGCGGCCTTAGATAAGTTACTTTGATTTCCCCATGCTTCTGTTTCCTTACATGTCAAATGAGAATTACAATAGTATTTATACTAAACCGTTTGAAGATATAATGAATTAACAAAGGTAACGTGCTAAAAAGAGCAATTAAGAACACAGTTAGGTACTTGATTAGTGTTTTCTTTATTATTATTGACTAAGCAATTTTTTTTTACAGGATGCGGCCCAGGAATCATGGAGGTCTCTTAATCTCCTGTAGGGATCTATAATAAGGTCAAAACTACTTTTATAATATATAATTCCTTTTCTATTCTTATTTTTCAGTGCAGATACACTTTAGTTTTATAAGGTATGTGACATCACAATAGATTAAATGCAGTAGGAAACATGAGAATTCAGCTGTCTTCTACTAAGTCAGTATGAAGATCTGCAAAAATGTAAAGCAACATCACTTTCCTTACTAACATTATTTTGTTTCAGAAAAAAAATTTACTTTTCATTAAAAAATGTTATTAGTAGGTCTCAGCAAGCTTTAACTGTGTTGCTCTGGTAATTGCTCTTATTGCAATTATTTGGTGCCTCTAAGTCTCATAAGAGAGAAATTGGTGGTGCCATAAGAAAAGCACTGTGAGAGGCAGCATTTGAACTGGCCCTTGAGAATGAAGATGATGAAATTTGTTTTAAAGCATACAAAATATGTATGTTATTTATATATTATTATAAAGCAAACATTTTGAAAATTCTTCAGTTTATTTTTCAGTACTATACATGCTTTATAATCCCTAAAAACAAAAGCTCTTTGGAGTTCTCGATGATTTTAAGACTGTAAAGGGATCCTGACAACAAAAGTTTGAGAATTGCTGCTTTAAGCTATTTTACCAAATTATACATTGTATCTCTAAGATGTATAATGGGGTTTTCATGTCAGTTTAGGAGATGTGAAAACATGTTTTCTCAAAATACTTTTTCTTAGCACATAATATTTTTTGATGCATTTCTTTCTCTAGCAAAAAATATTACGATGTGAAAATAATTAGGAAGGAAATTTAACGTGAAGTTTTATTTTCAGCTACTATATTTAATTGGACCTATTTGGCATTTTAAAAAATCTTACCATAAGTTTTTGAAGAGAAAGGCTGAGTAAGAATATGGAATGGTAGCTACCAACGGCCTAGGAACTCACATACATATTATTTGTAAGGATTTTACTGTATGTTAAGATATTTAGTTAACAAAGTTACAGAATTCACAAAGTCCTTATGAAAAGTGGGATGCATGGGGCTGGGGATTTGGCTTAGTGGTACAGCACTGGCCTTCTCATGTGCCAGGCTCAGTGCTTGGTCCCCAGTTCCACATGAGAGAGAGTGAGCGAGAGCGAGAGAGACAGAGACAGACAGAGACAGAGACAGAAAATGAACCTGACTTAATTTGCTAACAGGCCCATTTACAGAAAATACTGTATATGGAAAGCACTGCAGAAAATGTGATAACCAGTTTATTCACCAAGATTGAGTACAACACAATAAATAGTACTACTATTCACTATTCTACTTGGATTCTTCTATTACAGTAGTTTTTATAAAGTGAAAAACAAAACAAAAATCATACAATTGAATTACTAAATGAAACCTAAAATAACATCAATTTTGGTGAAAAAGTTCAAAATGGCACCATGTGTGAACACAGATTTAACTGATGAAGTGAAGAAATGGACACGGGTGAAGTCTAAAACCACCATCAAAACACTCTATATATTTGAATTAGCTAAGGAATTCACACTACATGTTACTAAAATATTTCAAAACTGCCCAATGCGCCCCAATCTGTATATACTTCCTTGATATTTTAAAACAAAAACTTTTTTAAAACTGAAGAGCAGTTTTATTCATTTATATTATCCACATCTTCACACAATCGGTATTTACTGAGTAACAACTATAAAAAAAAAAGGCCACCGATAAGTATTTGCCAAACCATAAATGTGCTAACTACTTTACAGTAATTTTTTCATTTCACCTTTAGCATCCTATGAGGCAGGTACCATTCTAATCCCCATTTTATAAGGGACAATGGAAATACATTTCTCAAAGTTTTAAGCAGTTCACAAGGAGAGCCAATTCTGACTCTGTATCTATGGTTTATTACTACCAGTATTACATTCAACTGTGCCAGGAGCTGGGGCAATTCAATTTACTCCTGTTCACTGTTATTTATTAAAAGAGAATTATCCTTAGAACTTTTGCTCTACACGTAAACAAAACCTGCCAGATGCAGTGACACACACCTGTAAGCCCAGCTACTTGAGAGGCTGAGGCAGGATGATTACAAACTGAAGGCCAGCCTGAGCAATTTATAGAAACTTGTCTCAAAATTTTAAAAGTGCCTAGAGATGTAGCTCCCTGGTAAAGAACCCCTGAATTCATTTAATCCCCAGTAATTAAAAAAAAATTAGTTTTCTTCTAAATATATTTTTGATTTTAAATAAATGGTCTGAAGAGCTGGCCCCAATGATATCAGAATCCAAAAGAAAAGGTGGTAATCTAGTATAAGTTAAACACACATGCCTTCTGCTTAAAAAAAAAACAAAAAGAAAATTCTTATGTAACAATTCTAATTAGACAGTTCCCACATGATCTGGAACAGGTAGAAACCCGTCAATGGAAATCTGTCTGCCTGATCACCTATGGAGAAAGCAGGAAATCCTGTGAGTTCAAAACACTGCCTAGTCACAAGAATAAAGCAGACATATCAATACAGGAAGAGGAAGTGCTACATCCATGCTCATGTCACATGTATGTATATACCTGTACACGAAACACAGCCAAAGTCAGACTTTTGGCCAACCTACCTTGCCAATGATTCGTTACATAGAATATAGTTCCTTAAGCAGGGATCCAATTAATCAAAAAATGAAGGTTGGGCAAACTATTAATATTTTACCCAGCCAAAGTAACTACATACTATGAAAATGTCTAACAATCAGAAATCAGACAATGGGGATTATGGAATCTGGAAAAGCACTTAGTGATAGGCCATACAATCTTGTGTTTTCTAAGTATATAATTTAAAAACATATTTTATGAACCGAAAAAGTAAATGAAATAGTTTCCAAATTATTGAGTCTTTTAAAATACACCAAAATTTTGCTAACAAGGTCCTTAAAACCAGTGGCCTGTTATTAAGAGAAAATAATACAAAAAGATAAATTTTTTATTCACTAACATTCTATGAGATTATTTCTTTTTGCTTCACCAATAAATGAGGATAAGGTGTAAGTAGCAAACAATTACTATTTAGGTAAAGTTTCATTTTCTACCCAGAAAATTTTATAATAATTTTCCATTCAAGGAAAGATAAATAATAATAAAAATATTCTAATAATAGAAGACTTATTAATATCAAGGCTACAAGTAACAAATAATAACCCCCTCATATTTAACTAATGCATTTTTCTCGATTGTCATCCAAAGTCTTTTCTCTATAATAGGAAAAGACAGCACATTGAAGTAAAAAATTAAATGTTTAGTTTATTTAAAAAGATATAATTTTGCATTATTAATCTTAAAACTAAGCTGTTTGTCACTGGTCAATATTTCTCACTGCTTAACTTGAAATAATGGGAAGATAGTATGTCTTGATTTCCAAAGTAACTGAAATTATACAGTATTTTAAAATTTCAAGTTCTGATTATTAAGACAATATCTACATTACTAGGATATTCTGGCAATTTAAATAATATTCCCTTATTAGCTTTTACACTGACAATGTAATCATGATATCACGGAATGAGAACCTAAGGTGAAAGGCAATTCTGACTCTCACACCTTGCTAGCTCAGGCGTACTATAGTGTTTGTAAGCTGCCTCTGTACCACTGTAGATGGTCCTTGGCATAGAGTATGCATTGACTAATTGCTACATTCATTTTTTTGCATGAGTTGATAACTTTTACGACTTCAAACACACATTTTAATTGCTCCATTTTTTAAAAAGACTAACAGCTAAAAAGGTTAAGATGAAGATTTGTAAACAGTGTGAATAATGTCAACTGTTTTCAGAGGCTAAAATATCTGGAAGATGTACCAAATGAAGTTTTGTGTAAAATAAACAGGCTAACTTCAGAAAGAAAAATCAACTGCTAAAATATGTATTTATCTTCAGTTGGATTATACTTGGTTTCTCTAATAAATAAGATCAGCAATGTAGCCTGATGTAAAAAACTTAGATTGATCCTCACCATTATGACAATTATTAACTATAAGTGATAAGCAGGAAAGCAATGATAAAACGTTAAAGGCATATTATAAACTGTATCTCCCAGCCCAATATAATTTACCTTAAATAATAAAACATAACAATAAAAGCAATTTAATTATTTTGAATTTAAATTATACTTTAAAAGAACATTACTTACTTGTTTCCGCCTAAAAAGTAACTACCATGGTGTCCTTGCCCATATTCTAACTGTAGATCCTAATAGTACAAAATGAAATATTTAGCATAACAGTTCAGTATTACATCACACATCATGAGACATTAACACTTTTTTTTTTTTTTTTTTTGAGACAGGGTCTCACTATGTAGTTCAGGCTGGCCTTGAACTCACTATGTAGCCCAGGCTGGCCTCCAACTCACAGCAAGCCTCCTGAGTGCTGGGATCACAGGCGTGCGCCACCACACCCGACAACACATATTATTTTTAAGAGAAACTCCAGGCCCCAAATAAATCTGTATTGCTATATATTCTTAAAAAGAAGGCATGGTAGAACTTCCAACAAGGAAAGATATAAGTCCATAGGCCTGATTTTTATTAGTTGAATATTTTTCTGGGTATTTTTCAGAATGATATGTGCAAGCTTCATTTATGGCTACTGCTATTGTAATTAACATTTGTACACCTCAGTTTTTAGAAAGAAAAAGGTTCCAATAAGGTAATTATCCCCGAGCTATAATGAAGCAAAAATAATCTGAGAATAAGCAACAAAAACCATGATTTCCTTTTTATGTATATATACACATTCACATATTTCCACTGCTGCTTCATGCAGGTAATTAATTTTTAAAATATAAAGCTGGGTGCTGCTTTTTAAAGTAAATTACAAATGTGAACTTCTACAACATTGTACACTGCACTGAAGGACTTTCAAGAGTATTTTAAAGAAAAACTGGCAAAACTTCAAATGAATATTAAGGGAGTTCCTCAACTATTTAAACATTTCTATTGAGAACTACGGATTGTAGAGTCTTAAGAATTAAAATTCGAAGGAATGAACAACAATGATGTGCTTGAGCCAAATACTTTCTTGAGAAAAAGAACTGTGTTTTTCAACCACTATGGCAAGAATGAAGTAAAGTTGCTTCCTTAGAAAAAAAGTGCCACTGTATTTCAAACACTGTTCTAACTATATAGGGGAATATTTAACAGTTTAAGTAAAAATTTTCATCAGAAATAGAGTACTTAAATTGCTTTTTATTTTACAAGATAATGTCAGGTGTATGATCAAAACTTGATGCAAAAGTTGGCTTGGAGCAATCTTCCAAGGCAGGAAAAGAGTAGTATCATCCAAAGCTTTCGACACACAAATCACCTACAGTGCATTTTAATCTATTTACAAGCCTATAAAACAACAGCCAGGCTGTGAACTTGTCAAACAAAGAGAAAAGGTCAAATCCATTCTAACTCCCTGTAGCCCATGGTCTAAGACAGTACCTGGCACACACTAACTGGGCCCTGAACTGGCTTGTTCAAATGCCAGTTGTTTATTTTCTGTAAATAAGTAACACTTCATCTTTGTCAAGTTACACAGAGATAATCAGGTCACGAAAACACTAAGCTTAAGAATATGAGGATTCTAGACAACACATTTTATGAGTAGAGCACTTTTAAGTACTTCAACACCTATTAAAAAAATCCAATGAAAATAAAAATCTTGAGCTAAGATGAGACTCAAAATTTGTCTTCTTTAATATTCGCATTATTCCATACATAATAATCAAAGTTCTTACCAGTACCTGGTATCGAATTAAATTCCAATGAAAAAGGATACCTGTTCTCTTTAATTTATAATAGTATGTCTTAATTAATACGATTAATGGCAGTAAGGCTGCCACATGATTATTTTACTGCACAATTTAAGTGATCATGACTTTATATAGGAGTCTTTAAACTTTGGTAATCAGTAAAAAGAAATACTAATTTTTATGTATACACTTCTAAGCTCAAGTGTGCTTTCTTCAGGTATAGACAAATGAGCCCTCTACTACACCAGCAACAACTTTAGCTTACATGATCTCTTAAGCCTTTAATCCAGTGACATCTTCAAAAGTACACATTTGTTTTCAGGGGACATGGCTTCTGTTACACAGACATAGATGTGTTGTAAGAATATCCAGCTCAACTCATAGAAGATAATTAGCTGGCTCATCATAATGATTAAAAACAAAATCAAGTGAGATAAGCAGTGTACTCAGAAGGTAAAGAGAAGTATCCAAAATAACTAAAGTCACAGTTTAATAGAAAACTGGGCATAGACTCATATGTAGAATAATATTCATGCCAAAGGAAAAGCTGTAGATAGATCCAAGTCTAATAATTACATATGCCACACATCCAAGGTCCTACCAGAAAGCCTGAGAAGGACTTGTTCTTCACTAACAATTTCTTCTCCCTAAATCAAGTTGTGCTATATTAACAATGGAATAAAAACAATGTGCTAGCCATATTATCAAGTACAGTAGTACACTAAATACTTCCAATATGTATCAGATCTACTTTAGCACAACCATTATTTACCATGTACCTATTAAATGACAGGAATTCAGCCAATAAACCAGAGAAGGAAAATGAGAAGAAATAAATAAAAGAAAAGGAACAAAAGTAAAACCAGGGTAAAGTTTTTTTTTTTTTAATGATAGTCTAAGACTAATTTAAGATCATTTCCAAAAAGGATTTGGAAGCTATTTCATATTAGAAAATGCTGCCAAAATTATGCTTAGAAAGCACTCATAATAACCCAAGATGATGGCGTTATTTGCCATCCTTTATAAGCTAAATAAGAATAAATTTGAGCATGCAAGCCTATGAAAATATTTGCAGCATTAATTAGGCATCAACATATTAATGACAATGCTTAATTATACATCAAGTAACGATTCAGACAGAAAACATGCAATAACCTAGCAGAGGTTCAACCTGAAGACTCAAACAAAAGTTTAAGATGATTAGCTTAGCATAAGCAAATGTCTTTTTGGGTCAGAAAGTCCTAATTGCAGTAGTTTATTTTAATGAATGGGAGAATACTTCTAAACCTAGAATGAAAAGTCTAAGAAAACATGGTATGAGAAGGAACTGAAAATAAATAAAAGATGTCATGTGGAACAATGGAAAAGGAAAAATGTATGATCAAGAAAACCTTACTGCAGTTTATAACCCCATGAGGGATTACAAAGTATGTATCTCCTGAGAAAAAAGCAAGAAGTAAATAGAATTGATACAGGTGGCTATCAATACACAAAAGAAAAATACTCAGCAATATATCTTAGCCAAGGGGGAGGGGGGAGGAGAGGAGAGATTATTTTCCTCATTCAAAAATGAGAAAATAAGCCAGGTATGGTGGTATATGCCTGTAATCCCAGTACTCCAAGAGGCTGAGGCAGGAGGATTGCAATTTCAAGCCCAGCCTGGGCAATGTAGTGAGACCCTGTCTCAAAACAAAAAAGGGTCTGGTAATGTAACTCAGCGTGAAGGCCTTGGGTTAAATTCCCAGTACTAACAGATAGAGAGAAAAAGGAAGAACATAATTGAATTATGGCACAAATAAGGTCATTAGTAAGATACCTTTTAATGTGGTGTATGATTTACAGAAACCAAGAGGAAGTGAACCAGGATAATGCAAAGAAGATTGTTTATTTCTTAAAAAGAAAAGCAACTGGGGTTGGAACATTAACCAGGCAGGATTCTGACTAATTGAAGCAAATTGAGAGGCCTCAAACTGAGTAATATGACTTCTGTATTGTGAGCTTGGAAAGAGTATCAGTAGGTAGGTATATTCTTCCATGATTTTGATTCTAGTAATAGTTTTAAAAAGGGCATTCTGACACACACTGCAATGTAGAGGAACACTGAAAATATTATGACATTATGTTAAGTGAAGTGAGCCAAGCACAAAAGGACAAATAGTGTACGATTTCACTTATTCGCGGTCCCTAGAGAAGGAAAAGCCATTGAGCCAGAATAGAATGGCAGCTACCAGGGGCTGGGGGAAAGGAACGAATTATTATTTAGTGGGTATGGAGGTTCAGTGTGGGAAAATGAAAACATTCTGGAGATGAGCTGTGATGATGATTACATAAAAAAATGCAAGTGTACTCACTAGTGCTGGACTATACAGTTTAAATTAGTTTAAATTGGACTATATAGTTTAAATTTTATGCTATGTATATTTTAACACAGTAAAAAACCCAGGAAACTATGGGTCACATTTGTTTGGGGGGATGCTGAGAGAAAAAAAAAAAGCGAAAACACTCCGGAAGGATGCTGATTAGAGTCAATACAGCACAGGAGTTTAGGTTTGAATTTGAGCCAGGTTGATTAAATCAAGTACCAACTCTATTACTAAAGAATAACCAATTCCAGCTTTGCACCTTAAGTCCTATTTATAAAACAAGGAAAATAAGGTAAAAGTCACTTGTCACTGAATGACTCAGCTATCTCTCAGAAATGCATCTTTAGGCAACTTCCAGTGATCATCAAACTAAGATGGCTACAAAGTCCCTAGGGGATAATCTCACAGGACCACTGTCCTCGATACTCTGTTGTTGACTGAAATGTCATTATGCAACGACTGTATGTCTTTAAATCTTTAATATCTGGTACATAAAATCTTCTAATAAATGTTGCTTTTGTTATCACTGACAGTGAGCTTTTAAGGTTGATTTTATAAATTACAGAATCTGAAAAACGTTTCATTCAGTCATCTTCTGCCAGAACTACCCACAGGTTAATGGTCCCTAAAGCCCTCTGATGTGACAGGACCCAGTCAGCTCCTCCTCTGTACCACAAAAGGCTCTTAAGTACAGGGCAGGGAGTAGGTGAGGGGCCCGTGTAATTCTAGGGACCAGTCATGATATAACAACTCTGGGTACTAAGGTAATCTGACATGTGGTGGAGAAGAAAACATAACTCTTCTTCTTTTTTTTTTTTTTTTTTGGTGCTGGGGATCAAACTCAGGACCTTGTGCTTGCAAGGCAAGCACTCTAACCACTGAGCTAAATCCCCAGCCCTGAAAACATAACTCTTCTGACTTTGTTGTTACCTTTCTTGCATGGAGGACATTACTAAATACTAGCATCAGATTAAACTTTTGATTCTGTTACTAATTATTCTAACCTACATATATCTAACTCTGAAATTTTCAATCCCCAAATCACTGAGTATTTTCTTCAAACACTGTATCTCACTTGCCCCTATGATAGTTCATTCTCAATCTTCATACTTTCTGGGCTCTCCAGGACACGACACATCCCTCTGTTTTGAGACAGTGGATCTCTCTCCTCACTTTCCAATGGCTTCTTCCCTACCTCCAATGCCAGCTCTACCGGACATTGGTATTACCCCCTGTGGTAACCAGTTTTCTGCACTCTTTCTTCAGATCTGACTATAGGAAACACATGTAATTTCATAGCTTCATCATTACCTCGCTGATGATTTGGACCTCCCTACCTTTGTAGAACACTACAGTTATTCCAATAGGAGTAGTATAACAGCTCCGTACTTTCAGCTGGTTTGTTCATCTCTTAAAACTGTGGTCTGTGCCAATGACTGTTCCCACATTAATTCCATGAAACACAGGAAGCATCTGTCCACTCCCTTCCCGAAGAGCCTACAATGGGCTGTTCAATATTGACAGCAGTCACAGTCCCTCCCAGAGGGCAGATAAGCCACATTAGCCCAAAAGTACTTCCCCTTCTCTGATCTCTATAGCACCTGTTACAGGTTAGCTTCCTCTTATCAGGAGTTGCCACCTGGCAACATTTTGGCACTCCATTTCAGTGTTGGTGAACCTTTTAGAACTTTCAATGATAATAAACAGCCTGCTGCGGCATGCGTGCCAAAGGTTTGCCACCGCTATTATTTTGTCCTATGACAAAGAATTTATATGTGAAAGCAATTTTTGTCCACCAAGAGAGCAACTCCTCCCATCAAAAGAAATCATGTCTAAAATCTTTTATGTTCAACAAATGTTAGCAGGCAAAGATTTTAGAATTTATAGAAGGACTTATTTAAGCCAAATAAAACTGAAAGAAGTATGTTATTAAGATGGAGAGGAAAAAAAGAGAAAGAAAATTCAATTTAAAAGGTAGAAAAGTAGAATCTGTGAGTAAACATGGGGACATTTGGGGCTCTGACCAGCCAAAGAAACAGAAAAACATTATTTAGTGACAACTGTTAAAAGTTCTATTTATTTAATATTTACCAGGATGAATGTCCCACTTTTTTGGTAGATAGTACTAAGATAATATTATGTCAAGGATGCTATATGATCCAATTTGATGGCATAATGCTACAAAATTAAAATTTCATTTGACAATCATTTCATCAGTAACAGGGTTGAAGTATTTTAATATTAGTTAATATTTAATTAAAATATAATTATTTTATTATATATGACTACTATATCAACATGATATATTAATATGCATAACACTACATTACATATGTAACATAATACGAACAGTTTTATATATATGAATGTATATATATGGATGCTTTCTAGTTTACTGAAACAAGTTACATCATTAAATTGGACATTTTTGTAGAGAAATGTCATTTCTTTGAAAATTTCATATTTGAATAAGAAAATAAAATATTAGTGTTTTTCTTAAAAGGAAAAATGGTTTTAATTATTTCTATATTACATTTGAGTAAACATACTTATTAACTTTGAAAAATCTGCTACACTCACTGTATGTAAGCTTACTAAATGATATATTAATTCATAAAATAATACCGAAAAGGTTTGATCTAAAAAAAAAAATCGAGACTAAAAGCTGACAAAGAAAATCAGAATATGAGAAATACCAGGTTAGATCTTGCAGTGAAGTATATTTCTTCTGAACTGTCGAAAAAACCATCACTGTCGGGCTGTTTAGCAGAGACCAAGAAACCTAAGTTATTTACACATAGACTGAAAGCCACAAATTCACAAAGGGAAACTCACAAACGGGGTAAGGCCTACTAATATAATTTTATTAAGGCAAAGGCAAAGTCATATTATATTAAGCAGCTTCTAAAAAAGCAACATTGTAACATCTTTGCTCTATAATGCAACTACTAAATTAGTATAGAATTTAAATACATGCCAGGCCAACTTCAAAAGAGAAACAAAATAAACTCAAACTGCCTTAACAGAACACAATTAGCATTTATAAACATCATGACTTTTTTTTTCTTAATCTCCATTTTTCTAAATAAGGGTCAAGCTTATAATGTTATAATATTTTAGGTTACAATAAGATCATTTTAAGGCTTTTTCTTTAATATTCTCTTTCTTCAGGCTGGTATGCTGAATTAAACTATAGTACTTGTAGGATAAAGGTGAACAACTCCATTTGTAGCCTTTAGTCTAGTGGGTTAAAATAGGCATTAAATTTAAGAATAAAGTGCCCACTTCAGTCTTTAGTATTTATTAACAGTTACTTTCATCTCTTTTATTAAACATAAAAGAAAGAAAGATGAAAGAACAGAAAACATTATCTGGAGCTCCAGAAAAGTAATGTCATTCAGATTCATTTTGTTCCTTCCAACCTTATTTTTCATTCTTTCATAGAATATTAACATCTCAAATATTTGCAAAACGGTTTGCTTTCAAGATTGTATATAAAATATTAAATATCTGGAAAGGACTGTACTAAATGACAACTAAACCATGAGAATATTCATGGTTAGCAAGCCTTGAATGAATGACAAACTTGATCTTCAATGTGAGTCTCAATATTCCTGAATTTCAGTAGTCTAAACAGACTGGACTCTTTACTATGAGGTTTACAAACCATGACACTTATTCTAGTAATCGCAGGTGTAAAAAGGCCCTCTTAAACTGAAAAATAAGTAAAATAAAATAAAATAAAATAAAAGGTCAGCACTAAGAACATTTAATCAAAGAATGGTAAAACTAGTAAGTTTCTCCTAAAACAATTTTGAAATAATCTCAGCAACACAGATTTATTTATTTGGAATTTTAGAATTACTTAGCATTGTACTTCCCCAAATGCTGTTGAAAATATTAATGACTAGGTTTTTTTTCTCAATATCAAGGCAAATTAAAACATTTATTTTCAATGTTAACACTCCAAGACTTACAAGTTCATGATGTGGTTCTGTCTCCTTTCTTAATGGTGGATCAAATTTCACTTGACCAACTAAAAAAGAAAAAAATTTTAAATCAGAATCTGCTTGTATATCCTCAATGACATGATATAATTTAAAAAGTTACTCCATGCAAAACATGTTTAATTTTACCAGCTACCACACACTGGTCACAATCCAAAGATTTAATGATAACTAAATTGTAATTTGAAAACTTATTTTCCATCATTAAATTATGAACTGTATGTAGTATATACTTACAGTTTATCTCTGAGCGTGTTTTTTCTTCTCTCACATTTCTACTTGTTGAGTGAATTCTATGTGGTACAGCAACAAGGGGCTAGAAAAAAACAAAATCAATAATATATGGCATAATATAATCCTGTCATACTTTTATACAAAATTATTTAAACATGAAAGAATACTTCATTTGATAGAAATGAAAACAAAAATATAGTAACTTTGCAAACATTTTTTAAAAGGCTACCACAATAGTTCCAACCATGAAGGGAAAAATACAAACATTTTAAATTATCTACCCAATTTATCATTATTTTTACTAGTACAGAGCACATATAAAATTAAGTACAAGTAGTAATATATTCTGTTTATTTGTGTGTGCAACGTTGGACTTGCCTAGGTCCATTTTATAAGAATAAATCAACTACACTAAGTACTTTAGATCTTTTCTGACATTGAGAAATTCTGTAGTGTAAGCCAGGCATGCTAGTGCCAGCCTGTAATCCCAGCTATTCAGGAGGCTGAGGTAGAAGATTACTTGAGTGCAGGAGTTTGAAGTCAGCCTTGGTGACACCGTAAGACCTGTCTTTAAAAAATTAAATTACAACTGAAGGAAGAGAAGGAAGGAAGGAGGGAAGAAGGAAAAAAATCTGAAGGAAAAGGAAAGATAACACTGTAAAGATTTTATTTCATCTATCATTTAATGGTGATTAAGCTCAGATGCCTTTTAAAAAAAAGGTTTATTCTTTAACTTACAGATTTTTTCTGAAGTAATGTTAAAAAATACACACACATATTCACTTATAAATAACAGAGAATGTTTTGTATTTCAATTTTTGCCATAATTTGAACCAGAACTGTTTTGAAAGATTGCTGGAAATTGTAACTTTTAAAAATGTCTGTGTGAATTTGTAGCATTTTATGTTTTTCAGACACTCCTTGTCATTTAAAACAAAATGCTCCTAACTCCATCTCAGTTTCTTTAGGTTAGAGGTACAGCAGTATATCATTATAATATATCATTATAATCCCATGAGCAGAAAACAAGTCAATATTCAATCCTTTCTCTTATAATTTGTAAAGATGCTTCACACCTCAGAAGTATTTATAGAACCTAATTAGTTAAAAGTGATGAGAATGGAGTACTAGAAAAGTTATACTCAGGATGTCCTCGATACGATATTTGTCAAAAGCTCTAATAGAGCTTTTTTTCTCTAATAGAGAAAAAGAACGAACTGAAAAATATGGTGTAAGGAAACCCTTTGAAAGTGGAACCTTTAGCACATCAGGAACAAAATCACCATCTACTTCAAGAAGTTAATAATTATAAAAAGACCATCCAGTGTACAAAGGCCACAGTCCATCATTTAGAACAGAGTGAAATAAAGACTGACCGAATTTTCCTTTCACATGCACTAGTTCACATGGTTGTGTAAGAAAGTAGTATTTTTTTATTCCCCCCAAAACCCATGTTAAAAATGGCTTATGTATTTCATGTTTAGGAGGATCTTCCTACCAAAAGATTGTGCTAAATGAGGTCAGGATAATGAAAGACATCCACTCTGAAATTAAAGCATGCACCAGCAGGTTAGGCACAGTCTACCATAATGCTAAATAATTTGTTTACTAATAAGGAAGATTTCACTCCTCTAAAATGATATTTCATTTGCTAGAATTTCAAATAAACAGAACAGATTCTGAAATTGTTCATCTGAATTGGAAAAGGTGGACCTACAGAAAGCCATCCTTTGGTATTAATTTCACATACAGTATACATTCTCAAAAATTAAAGGTTTAATTTCTAAACATGACCATTCTCATTAAGAAATATGCATTTCTTAAGAAATGCAATGCATATTAGTCATAGAAGCCTGCTATGCTAAGTTTGTAACTACACTAATAAATGATATTTTAAAATGTGATGAATTAAGCATTCTAACAAATGCTATCTAAAGAAACCTTTCACTATGATGCATGGCTTCCAACTTTTTAAAAATAGTGCTTTACATGTCTTTAGACTGAAGTTCTTCTTATTACTTCTTATAGTTATTGTATCATTAAACAACACAGATACAAACAAGAGCCCTTTGCAAGGGAGCTAGATGAAAATGTAAAGTTTGTATCAACTGAAGGAATAGATGTAGACAATATGATGAACACTAGTTAACACTGTGGTCTTCGGGTGAATTATGTACCTGAGAAGACAGTGATGTCTGGGGGAATTTTTGGTTGTCAGAGCTGGGGCTCCATGGGTGCTATTGGCAAATATTGGGAAGAAGGTGGGGATGCTGTTAAACATCCTACAATGCACAGGGCAGTCTCCCATAACAAAGGACTGTCTGGCCCAAAATGCTGCATGTGCTCTGGCTGAGAAATCCTGATAGAAGTGGGAAATGGAGCATGCCAGTAGCAAAGTGCTTGTATACTGAATTATGGAAGACTTTATAAAACGTAAGTTTTAAAAAACAGAATTAAGTAAAACAATAAAAAAATTTCCCCCTAGTTCAAGACATAATCAACAAATATTTATATTTCTTAAGTTTTTGTTTCCAAACTCCTTTCTAGACCTTTAACAAAACGACAGACAGTTCGATTGTGAAAGCTGTATAGATGGCAAGCTGGAACATGCTGAATTCACAGAAAGGTTTTCTCTGAAGACAGTCTGACTGTCTTTTCTGAGCGGTTTCATAAATACTCAGGTGACACAATAGTTGACTATGCTAGCAATGTTAAATATGCCAATAGAAGTGAGGTTTCCATTAACATTGGTGCCTCTAGCATATTAGGCTTATTTTATTCTCTAATAAATATACTGGTTCATTATTACTTCCATAGTTGTCAATTAGTGGTTGAGTCACCAAAGTCACTGTTACACTTTCGACTAACCTATAATAATTTATGAAGCATATTATGAAGGTTCTTTTGAGGAGAAAACTGAGTAGAAATTCTGAGTGTACTCTAGCATCTTGTTTAGATATTCCTCATTTGCTTTCCCTTTTATGCCGGATGATTTATTTGGCAACTTCCTCTAAAATGACTACTCTAAAATAATTGCAGTAATTTTAACAAAGAGATCAAAAGATTTTGCCTTTGCCATTTTCAGACAATAGTCCTATATAAAAAAGAAAAATACAGCATATGACTTCCCTGGACAAAGTCAAAGAGTTAACTGTTCCCCCCAAAAGTTTTAAAATTTAAATTAGAGCCAGAAAAACTGATTTACACACACACAGACACAGACACAGACACAGACACACAGACACACACACGGTAAAAACAATTCCTACCTCAGGATCATCATCGTCAAAATCATGGTAAGTGGAATGATCTGGATTATTCACTTTATCCAGCAGCTCTATTGCTAAAGACCGTGTCAAAGGTTGCGTGACAAAAGGGTGCTACAAAAACAAAATAATAGAGAACATAAATTAGAAATCTGATTAAACATTTTATCTTTTGAAAAGCAAATATATTCAGGGCAAAAATAATACCTGTAGCAACTTTTCAGCAGTGGGTCGTTTTTTGGGATTTTTGGTAAGAGCCATTTTCACAAAATGATGAAAACTATTTGACCTAAAATTTTTGGAAATTAAATGTTTTTAATTTCAATTTTTTTTGCTCATCTTATAAATGTAAATAACACAAAAATACTTACCACTTCATCTTATCCTTTAGTTTAGGAGGCTGAAAATTGCTTTTTGTCATTAGAAATAACGCTCTGAAAAAAATCAAATAATTATGTAGCATTTTAATATTTTATATTTTAATATATAATATGAACTATACTACTGTTTATTCCCAACTAAGAAAGAGCAAGACTAAGAGAGTTATTTATTATGACATAATAATTAATACTGAAGAAATTTCCTTCATTTAAGTATAGGATTATTCGATCCTGACACACTGACCTCATTGGGTGCAGGTCAAACATGGGTGGCTGAAGCTCAGCAAGTTCTATGGCAGTGATTCCCACTGCCCAGAGATCACAGAGCTGGTTGTACCCTCCTTTCCTTTCAACAGCTGCAACTTCTGGAGCCATCCTGAAGGGAATATTCCAGAAAAGAAGAAACTTCTGTTTAATGTATTTTCTTTTTCCTTTATACTCCCACCAGAGGCACATGGAACTGTTGCTATCTAAATTAAGGCCTATTTAGGCCTTGATTTCTGAGAAATATTTAGTATTTAAAAAGTTCACTTTTTTCAAGATCTTGATGGTTCATAAGACCCTCCACTTCAAGCCTCTACTGGTGATTCCTTTGTTACTTCATTATAATATTACTTAACTACAGGGTTTATAAAAATGTACAAGTATAAGAAAGCAACATGCCCAAAATTCATATACATTCCGATCTTTCTTCCTCTTATATGCACAATCTATACAGAAATTATTGCTCTACCACTTTATATCAATAAACTGAAATCTGGTTTTGCAAACTGCAATTTGATTTTTACTTCACCAAAATTATTTCTTAGACGTTTAATAATTTTCACTAAGTATTTAATTTACATTTAGTATAACCTTTTTGTATTTTTTTTCATTTTTATGATGATGAAAAAGTTTAAAAATGAGTACCTACTTTTATGTAAGTACTGAGTGCTAATCAATTGTGCCACTAGAGCTCCGGTACCTACTTTTTTTTTTTTTTTAATTTTTTTATTTTAAACCAAGAACATGTATTGGTACATTCTACATACAATGGTCACATTCATTACATTAATTCTGTACCTATACATGATGTATCTTAGTTCTCCCCCCTCTTCCCCCCTCCCCTCTGTACCCTCCCTCCCTATTTACAACAGGTTCATTCATCATCTTCCATGTTATCCCATTCCCCTCTCTCCCCTGTTGCCTTTCTGCTTTTCCCCTTCTTTCCTTCTAGTACTCCTCTCCTCTGTCCACCATCCTCCTTTTATAGAATATCTATTACACCTCTTTGTCCTTATTTACCATTATGGTCTCTCATATCAGAGAAACAATTCGATGTGTGCTCATGAG